>JAUZST010000985.1:0-29600 GCA_034779995.1 Parotocinclus haroldoi | reverse complement strand
CGAATAAAATATTGACATTTGCCATCTCCACATCATTGCATTCAGTTTTTATTCACAATTTGTTTAGTGTCCCAACTGTTTTGGAATCCGCTTTGTACAAGTCATATAGTAACATAAGAGTCAAAGTTCATTTTCATATATACATCTCACAATAGATTAGGGTTTGCTCACAAATAAATGTAGGGGGCGAGGTGGTTAATGTAACTATGCATTAATGGCATTAAATGCCTTCACTGCAACTTTAATCTACATTAAAATAATGCATTATTAGGGTAAATAACAACCTTGACATTTTTTACTTTTCAATTGCAATTGCAAACTTTGACTGTTTTCTTCTGAAAACAATACGGCATGCAAACATTCTTACTTATTCTAATGAAAACATATGAAATCCTAAAGTAAATACAACAATGATATCCAAAAATAAAATTTATACAATACAATTATTTGTATTTATTCATATTAAGTGATGCAGATCCTTTTACATAGCATTTTAAAACAGGGAATAGTGTGTCTTTATTCCACCTTGCTGCCTTTGCTACATACAGTTGGCTTAGGCTACTTACATATGTCCTAAGTTTTAGCTCTGTACATCTGCCAACTTTATACAGTGAGCAAATAACTGCAACTATATGATGTTTATAATGACAGCGTCATTAATCATTTGATTTGCTGATCAACATAAATCCATTTGATGCTTACAGCAAGCACAGCTTTGGTACATTCTTACAGCATCTGACAGATGTCATAAGTTTTTATTCCCTAAAGTAGCACATGCTACTGCCCCTGGTGCCTTTGCAATATCTGATGCATACAAAATGTATCCACCCATTGCCCAATGTAAGTTCTGTGAAATGCGTACACTGTAGGTTCTGGTTCTGGTAAAGGTTTTAGCTCACTCATACTATAGTTAGGTAGTTAGACATTATTTTTTTTTTTTCATGGTATAATGAAACAAAAGGCATGGATTTCAATATGGTATGGTGTTTTTTATAGGCACTACTCTAAGGCAATTACAGCAAAGGTGCAAAGGATAGAAAAATAATTCTCGTAGGAATCTTCTGAAGAGATTTCATATTTCTGTGGAAGGAAGTGAGATACTGGCCTTTCTGACTGATGTGGGACGTTCATTATATCAGTGAGGAGGCAGGCCAGTGAATCACTGACTTTGTAGACATTGCACAATTTCAGAGGAGGATGTAAAAGATGACAAGAAGTTAAAAGAGTTCTGAACCAGAGAATGTAAACCTTTAGGCAGAGATTTAGATTTGATCCTTGCTGCAACAGGAAGTCAGTGGCATGATCTCCGTACAGGAGCGACATGAGAAAGCATTATGAGGTTGTGAACCAGATGGGTAGGAGAACTATGAATGCTCTGTAGTGGAGCAATAGAATGTGAAGGCAGAACAGCTAGCAAAACATTGGGACTGTGATAAAGCATATAATGTACATATAATGTAACATATAATGAACTCCTGTAATATTGCTCAGAGGTGATGAAAGTCAACCTTGCTACCTGTTATAATCAATTTTGTAAGTATGAAGACAACCAGGCAAGTGCATGGCACCCAAGTTAGCAAGAGTAGAAATGAGAATTTGATATTGGCCAATAATGGAAGGAGGAAAATAGGTTTGTCGTTTTACATGTCATCTGGGTTAAGTGATGACCTCTTCAGTGAAGGAAAAGCTCAAGCCATCTTGAAGAAAGAAGGTCGCTGACATGTTGATCATTGCTGTGGTATATAAGGGTATTTAGTGCTCCCACTTAATTCTCAGCAAGCAATTTGAAGATTAAGAAGTAGGAGAGTAAACTGATAGATTGATAATTAACAACAATAGTAACAACAACAAAATTAATCCAGTGATCCATGACTTAACAGAGGTGCCAGGAACTAAAACTCACCTCTATAGCTGACAGACTTGCCAGGGGTGGGGTACAGGCCAGGGAGGTTCAATACAGAGTTATATAGTTATATAGAGTAGCTATACGTTCATTCACTGACACAACACAGTACAGCACTATTGATTACTTGATTCATAAAAAGTCCAGTACACTGAATTGGATCCCATTTTACCAGGGGCAGGTTCCCAAGTTTGGGGCGCTGATTCTATTCAAGGTTCATTTGCTGACCAGTGGTGCCTCATTACACTGTCAAACTCTTTAATTAATAGTTTAGCCCTTTCCAGATAATAAATATAATTTGTGACTATATTGGACATTCAACATGTTTTTCTTTGTAAAGCAACTGTTTTATTTATATCTTAAATCAGAGAGTGAGTCTATAATAACCAACATTCTATGCACATTACTTGCACATTCAGAGAGTGCTGACCTACACTAACTGGACACTTTATTAGGTACATCCTGCTAGTACTAGGTTGAACCCACTTTGGCCATAAGCTTAATTTGTCATGGTGTAGATTCAACAAAGTACCAGAAACATTCCTGGAAAAATTGTAAAGGTTTGTGTGGTCAACTATTCCTGCATTTCAGGCATGCAACACATTCCAAAATGCTGGCTTTGATATGATTAAAAGTATTGCCTTCTGTCTAGGGCAATATGACCAAAATTTCATATCCTGATATGTCCTTTCATATCTCAATAAATCTATATATAATAATATAGTACATTTCCAGTTAATTCAGTGATTTATTTTTAAATAATTTATGATTATTTAAAATGATGTGTGGTTTTAAATGTGTGGTTCTACATGTTCCTGGCTTCCTCCACAGTTTATTTTCGCCATCCATGTACTGCAAATGGAATGCTCTGAAGATACTGAAGATATGGCTGCGTCCAAAATAAATATATAGAGTCCAAAAAGTAGCACTTAAAAGCAATAAACTGAAATGCAACGAGGTGCAAGAAAAAATAGATTCTGTTAAATATTGCGATATTTCTTTAGACAATACTATTTTCAAAATCAAAATATGGTACAATTGATCTTATATAAACAATTTATAAACATTCATTTCACCGTCTTACCTTTATATAACAAAAGTAGCTAAAAAAGCTTAATCCCCAAACAGCTAGTTGGCCACGCTCCGCACAAGAGCCTATTATTGAGGAGATCTGTCCTGCCCATAGCACAGCAACAAGGATATCTCGGAAAAGTCATCTCGTGTCTGCTGCGGCCACGTTAGCTCTGCTAGTATCTTTGCTGCACAGTAAATGCTGCTTTAAACATGGCTGAGACCGACAAAGAGATACGAGAGGCTCCTGGAGTATACAAAGCAGACATTTGGACTCATTTTGGCTTCTATAATAAACCAGAGAGTAAAGACTACAACCAGAGAGTAAAGACTACAACCAGAGAGTAAAGACTACAAGGCACACTGTGTGCAAAATATGTCATGCAAGAATTGTCATTGTGCTCACATGGTCAGGCATCATGGTGACATAAAGGCAAAAAGCAAGCACAAAACAAGCAGCTAACATCGTGTCTCAGTTTACACCTAATAATCATTTAGCTGTTCATTTTAGTAGCATTCTTTCTGCCTCAGAAAATACATTAAGCAAGATTGCACTGTATTTTCTTCATGTAATGCATACTGGAAAAAAAAAATTAATGAACGCATTTAAGCATTATCATTTATTATTCATTCAAACTGAAAAAAAAATATTTTTGTGCAGTCCAGAATCAAACACTTGTTTGTAAGTTATAATTGCAGTCGTATAAAACAAATAAACAGAATGTATTTCATACAGTATTGTTTGTGTGAATGTTGTATTAATATGCAGATGAGGGTTTCCAAAGCTATATATAGCTTTCGCTACAGTATATCGTCTTTGTTACAGTAACGGGATATATCATATCGTGACACTTGTATCGTGACATATCGTATTGCCAGATTCTTGCCAATTCACACCCTTAATGGGCAACATAGACAGACCAGTGAGTAGTTGAGTGTTTAAAGCTCTTTAGGCTACGTAAACGAACTGAACTCTAAATTACAGTTACTTAAAGCACTGCTGTTCATGTGTGGCTGTGTTAGTGCAGCTGCTGTGCACCATACAAGCTATATGTGACTGGAACAGATTTGGTCTATGTTTTGTACTTGCTAGACCTTCCTGTTCAGACTCACCCTGTTATGCATTGTCCATATCCATGTTGCTTTAGTGATACGTCATCCAAACAAAAACACTCTACTGCCAGATGATATGAATATCGTCATATTGCACAGCGCTACTTTTTTCAATTATGTAATTTTCTAAACTTAGAAATATACCTACTGTTATAGATGCCGAGAAACTGGTTCATGCATTTGTATACAGTATACAACCTCAAGGTTCTACTATGTAACGCTTTTCTGACTGGAGCTTCTAGGAAATCTATAATTAAACTTCAATTACTTTAGAGTGCTGTGGTTCGAGTGCTAACTAGACCTAAAAAATTTGATCATATCTGTCCTTTTCTGTTGCCTCTATGCTGGTTACCAAATTTCGCGCTGATTACAGCATTGACTTGTAACATATAAAGCTCTACACAGCCTGGCCCCACATTATCTGAGTGAACTTACAATCCAGCTCATCTATTTAATTCAATGGTGCAAAGGACTTCTTTTAATACTTAAAATGTAAAAAGTAATAGCAGGCGGAAAAAGTATTCTTGTACATGGCCATGGAAACTCTTGGCTGTATTACGAGCTGGTCCTCCCCTTCTAGCTATTCTGTTGTAGTTATTGCTACCAGAGTCTCATGCAATGTGTAGTTATTTTGTGAATATATACTGCAGCATATTCTGTTTTCTGTTCCGGTACCAGTTCCAGCCCACACACTATGATGTTCCTCCACTTCAGCACCACTTAAGCCGTTATTCCATCTTCTGTTCTAGCTCAGAGGGCAGTAATATTGAGTACAAGACAAAATAATTTGTTTGTTATTTTTATATACTATAGTTTTCTATTTTATTATACTTTTCATAATATTAGATTATCTTATTAATTAGATTTTTACATATATGGTCTAAGCAACTCGGGGAGGTTGAATTCTTTTTGAGCCTGGGTCCTCCAATGGTTTCTTCCTTATAACACTTAACGGGTTTTTTCTTTACACTGTTGCATTAGTTACATTTGGTATACATAATCGATAAGATAAATAATGTAAATAATACAGATATAAGTAAATAGAAGAATCATAGAAAATTGTAAAGCTTGTAAATATGCTTTTAGGTAATGTACCATTGTAATAAAAAATCGATTAAAAAAACATATTTCACATGGCAGTTTTGGGCTATTAATGAGCTTAAAAAAACAACAACTAACTAATGATGCAATTTCAAACAGCTGATGTCAATAGGTGCTGTAATCTTAATGTGATACAAATGCAGTATCTCTGCAGAATGGGCAGAGGCTCTTCAGTTTGTCAATAAATATGTGAGAGCATTATTGAATAAAATGATGTTACTCAAATAAATAATGGAAAGCATTATATATAAGGACTATATATAGTGCATACCAGCATTAAAAGACTCAAGTATTCAAGCAATTTCAGCCTGTAATTGGCAAGGGTGCAAGCCTAAACTGAACAACCGCATCAATAACTGTCATTTATCAATGGGCAAGGGTTTACTTTGGCACACCTTTGTCACACACTACATTATGGAGCTTTACAAGCGTCATCTTCTTTGGGCTAGGAGGCATCTAGGAAGGCCTATCACATAATGAATGACTAATGTTTGCTTATACGAATATCAATTCCAAATTTGGTTGTACCTTCACTGTCATAAGCAGGTTTAGATGACAGCATTCAAGCTATTCAACCTCATCAGTACTGCTAGAAGGAAATACAGAAGGAAAAGCCTGCTTTGTGTGCAATCAGGAAGACATTTCACAACATCCTTATTCCTATTTAAATTAGGTTGAATTATCTGATTATGTAATCCACTGTGTGCTGTAAAAGAGTGAGGTCAGGGTCAACTTAGGGAGCATAGCTATAATATATGAAACAAGCATCCATCAGAAACCCTGCATGATGATTTCTGCAGAGAAAGTCCAAAGAAAAGTCTCAACCAATGCATGGGGGGCAGAATGGTCAGTACCCCATGATTATAAACACACAAAACATATCTCTATAAATCTATTAGAAAGAATGCAGTACCAGGGACCAACAACAGAGGGAGGCTACTGTGTGAAAAACATGCTGGAATTGGGACAGAAAGCCCTGGCACACACTGGTAATTAAGACTGGTGCTCATTTCCACTGATAATGTATCGCAAAGTTGAAAAGGCGAAGACACACGTAGCATACAGTTCTAGGCAGGATATTTATTAGAATGGTAGGCAGAAACAGGGTCAGACAGTCCAATGTTCGGTACACAGTGAGGCAAAACAAAGTCCAGAGGGTCAAGGCAAAAAGCGAAGTCGAGGGACGAAACGAGGTCGGAACACGATAAGCAAAGTATATGAAACTTGCACAAAACAGCAAAAAAAACAACATTTTGAACCCAGGTAGTGGGTAGAAACCAGTTAGTGACCAAGTGACTTAGCAATGGAAAGGTGCAAAGGGAGTGATTATATAATGAACGTAATGAGTCCCAGGTGTGTGTAATGAGTGCGTGATCAGAATTCGGGTGACTGTGTGCGTGTGATGGGATGGGTTTGGTCGCTGGCAGCGCCCATGTGTGTGACAGATAAAAATAACATTATATATTAACTTAACATTATCTTATATACTGCCTTTCACAGAACCCAAGGACGCTTCATAACAGAACAACACCAATTATATGCAATCAACAAAAAGAGACATAATTCAATACAATCAAACACAATATGAAGCAATAAAGAAGGAAACCCGAAATGGTTTTAAGAAACATGTCAATTCAAGAAGCAGACTAAATAGATGAAAGAAGAGAGTTCTAGAGGGTGGGAGCAGCAACAGCACAGAATCTTCCACCCATGGAGAAAAGCCTGAACCTAGAGACAGAGATACTGTTGAGAATTAGTTTAAGTAAGATTCTTAGTGGCAGAGTTCTGGGTGTACTGTAGAATCATATAGAATTAGAGGAAAGACCGAAAACAAGATAATTGTAATACTCAAGATGAGAGGAGACAAAGGAATGCACCAAAATCTCTGCAGCAGCAGGGGAAAAGGAAAGGACACACCCGAGCAATGTTGCAAAAATGACAGAAAATAGACAGTCAAGTAAAAAACAACACCAAGAACACCATAAGTGAACAGACACATCCGCGATAGATTAGGAAGCGGTAGAGATGGAGGAAAACACAGATTTGATGTCAACAAACAAAAACAGTCTTCTGAGAACTGAGCTTAAGGAAGCTGACCCATAGCCAGGAATTCAAGACTATCAGTGAGGAAATTAAAAAGTGTTTAAAGCTGCAATAGAGTTGAGTGTCATTAGCATACCAGTGAAAGGAAAGCCATATTTACATATGATAGACCCCACAGGAAAAATGTAAATTGTAAATAAAAGAGGACCAAGAACGGAGCCCCGTGGGACACATGTTCAACAGTAATCGTTTCAGACACAGCATTCCCAAGGTGTTCCCACTGATGAGATGCACCTGCTCCTTTGGGTGTTTAAAGTCATTTGAGGGCAGTGTGACTCATTGCACCCACACTTGACCACAATCGCCTTGCATTGCCATAAGTTTATGGTGGTATTGTATTTGTAGCGCATGAGGCATTTTTTGGAAGTTCCTCGGCACGAGGTACTTAAAAAAACACTGTACCAGGATTCCTTTGTTGAGGGATTCTGGTGTAAGATCAAAGGGTCTGAGGTAACAGCAATTGTTAGGGTCAGATTCTGGTGTGACATTTTTGGCACGTTTTTAGCATTTATCCTGCTTTTTGACATCAGCGCCATTCACTACTGTGACCTGAGCTTATATTGTCCTTTTGTGAGTGCTGTATTATTGTCAGTGTTTCCCTTTTGTTTTAATGAGCCTGGCTCACCGCCATTACACAAGCTTCGGCTTTGAATCATGTCACCTTCTGGGGGTTGATTCCTCAAATACCTTTCGTTTTCTTTCCTCACTCATCATGATGTCAGACTGGCTTTGTCAGTGATGCTTCAGTTCAGTTTTGTTTTTCCCCTGGCTCTTTGGAGATTACTTTAGTTTGAGTCAGTGTCTGCATGACTCCTTTGTCTGCCATTTAAAGGCCACTTACTTCCACTTTTTACCATGCCCAGCGTTTAGTTCAGTTGGATATACACAGGGTTAGCATTGAAGCAGCTATTTTTGTCATTGGACATATTTTGTTTAATACAGTTAAAAGTTATATTTACTCCCTCACGCAATTTGTATATACTGTATATATATATATATATAATATAGTTGAGAGTTATATTCACTCTCTCACAAACTGCGTATGACCATCAAAGTTCCACAGCAGGACATACACTAAAAAAGCAGTCACATTGCCTTTACAGGCTCCTACAATGTTAATATAAAGGGTATTTTCAAAAGAGAATTGTTTGCACACAATACTTAAATGAGTCAGAGCTACCACTGTGTGACTGATGAGTGATTGAAACAACTGATACTATTGCTTGAATGGAGGCAAGAAGGCATTTGTAAACAGTATTGTGAACACCATGGAAGATCAGCCAGATAAAATTGACTTAATGAAAGAAAAAAGATGGGTAGCAGGAGATCAAACAAATGAGCATTATCAAAATAGTACAGCCACATACACCTATGAATTAATTTACAGCTTGTTACAAATGAGTAGCAAAATTCATACACACAAACATGAGTAACTTGCAGAAAAAAGTCTCTGGGCATATAAAATGATTTAGAACAGTCAGTCTTTTGGTCAAACATACATAAGCGAAGGTATTGAGCTTTCGAGTAAATAACAGAAATCCCTGCTTCTGCTTGTGTGTCCATAGCTCTCTCTTTTTTTTGTGACCAGCTTGGCAAAGGAAGCAAAAAGTACTGCATTAGAGTGCAACAAATCAATAAATTTATTAATAATTTATTGTTGTCATGTTGTTTATAATTGTTGTTACTTTTATTGTAATATTTTTGTTATTGTTCTAATGCTTATACAATATTGTTCTTACTACAGTAACGCCAATAAAGCTACATTGAAGCCTTGAATTGAGAGAAGAAGTGGGAGAAGGGAAATGAGGCACTGTCACTTTCAAACCTCTCTTTACTGTCTCCTTTTCTGCAACTCAGATTCTCAGTCAAGCTTCAGCTTTAATCACACCTGATGCAACAGTGTGAAAGATGCCCTGCAGAACCTCAGGGTATCTTGAAAGATACCTGCTTTGCCAAAACTCAGTTCCTTTTTATAATCTGCCCCCTGATGCTTTAAATATCAGCATGCTTTAGGACATGTAGAAGCAACAACGGAACAATGGAAAATGTTCTTTCTGTAGTTAAAGGACGTGCTAAACACTTTGATATACAAAGACAGCAAAACTAGCATACCGTTTTCAGCAGCCTACATCAATAGTATCTCAATTATCAAGCAATGAGAACTTGCAATGAATGATGGTTCTTACCTTACAGAGGCATAAATCCAGAAAATATGTAATATAAATATACAGATCAAGCATGAATATGGTATGCCATTACAAGAAAGATATGGATTGAAGAAATTGAACAACAGAGCTACATTAGCTAGGATTAGTTTTAGTTGAGGGTAGAAGTATAATGAAATCCAAACTTAAATGAATTGTATGATTTTTATTATTAATAAATATCACAAGGCGTCACAGGCATCCTGCTGTTAGCTGATGTTGGAACAGTCAGTCCAAGCATTTAGCAAGGGCATCTAACAGTTCCAGAGATACACAGTTTGATCCTGACCTGGAAGTACTTCTGTGTGTGGTTTGTATATCCTCCCTGTGTCCATTCTGGGGGTTTTCTCCTACATTCCAAATACATGCACAAGATAATATAGTCCAGTATGAATGTTTCTAGCTTTTATCGCTGTAAACTTTCTTCTGCCATGAACAGCCTCATACAACATAACTAAACATATTTTCTATATATCTTACAGATATGAGCTGTGGCATGGTCTATTTCAGTTCTAAACACTATCTTAAGAAATGTTAAGATAGTGTATCTGTGTGATGCCAAATGTCAAGAAGCCAAGAAGCCTGTCCAAAAATGTGCAGCACATTAAGCCCTATCCACAGTAGTTAGTTTTAAGAATGTATTCATAAGACACCAATACGCCATACTTTACCTGCTATTAATACAAATAACCTAACAAACATATCAAGTCTGAATTAAAACGTTTCTGCATGAAATAAAAATCACATTTCTGCGGTACTGTGGATGACAAGCCACGTAGTGATCATCAGAAGACCAGTACCGCCGAAGAAGTAAAGTACCTTCGCGAAAAGTCCGTGACGCATCACATGGCGTGTCCTGTGTCCTTTAGACTCACCATGCGTCCTGTGACTTTTGACTCACCCTGCATATCAAATGTATATTATGGAAGAAGTTCTAACATATGCTTGTATGGAGCAAAACAATCATATTATATTAGAAGGGATGTGTTCCAATACACCACCAAGAAAGAGTTTAGTTTTTCTATACCCTAGTAAGTTCATTTTTTATTGTTTCTTAATAAAACTGTTTCAAACTCTAAACAATAAATCATAATCAATAAATAATGTCACATATCTGTCTAATTAGCAATTCCAGTCTAGTGCCCTTAAGCAAGATACTATGTTCATGACATAGGTATAAACGTCATGCATGTTCAGGACAAACCATACTTTAAAGCAATCAGTGTGCACTGAAAATATAGGATGGGTCTGTTTTCATGTAAACAGTTTCAGTATATTTAGTATATTTCTCACTCGTTGTGTGTGATTGGCGCAGATTAAACACCTAAAGAGGCAACTCCACTTATTTCCTGCAGGGGCTGCTGTGACTCTTGCTTGCAACAGATGAGCCATTTCCTCGCAGTTGTCTTGCTGTGCTCATTCTCTACTGTTCACATATGTACAATAGAGTTGGGTTAGCACCATTAGTACACTGCAGAAAAGCAGATCTTTTAACAAAGACCTTTATATGTATTGACCAACATAAAGTATACATATACAAATACATTACATATGTCTATGAGTAATCTCAGTACTGAGGAATCGTGTATAGGTGGTCTGCTGGGATGGGAAGAGAATGTTTTGATGAAGGGGTAACTACCTGTAACTGCTTTCACCTCAGTCTACCCATCAGTTAATCTAGTACTTTAAACGCGAGCATTAAACAATCCCATCCATTACAGCACTCATTCATCCTCCATTCACCAACAACAGAACAACAAAATACTCCAAGCAAATTAACAGATCCAGGCTCTCTAAATGCATGACATGCAACCCTGGAGTTTATTCAAATTCAAACGCCAATTACACAGTTACACAGCTGCATTTCCTACGTGTGCTTAATTATGTGAGTGTGCACATTTTATACATAATTTTAATACAATTATTTTTTACTAATTATTGGAAAAACACAGTTTTTTTAAAGGTGCTAATATAATATTTCAATTCCTTACCATCAAAGTCTAAACTAAAATGCAATTCGACTTTAGTTTCAACAAGGTGCCCTGTCAGTTATGGGAGGGAATATATTCTTTATTTTCGACAGGGCAGTAAAGTAACTGCAGATAGAATAAAATTTAACAATCAATGTAATCAATGAAGTGAAAGGCTTCTCTCCAGAAACATATTTAAAAAGGGAAATGCCTTTTTTGGCTGAAATATTTTTGCCCTGTTACATTGAATTAAGTGTTTAAAATCATTACACTCAATCCATATCTTGTGACTGGAGTGGACTGCATTTTTAATTTCTAATTTGTATGTCTAATGTACTGCTTTGTTAGGCTAGGCTAAACTATGCTGTGGTGTATGTTATACTACTTGGCTGGGATTCAGGCCCCATCATAGTACTGAAACAGCATTAATTAGGGTACTTAATGATTTATTAATACCTTCAGATAATGGTGTTTCTTTTCTTGTTCTATTAGATTTAAGTGCATTATTAGACACTATAGATCATGAGATCTTACTGAATAAGCTATAGAATACTATAGATATTAAGGGGAACTGGCACTTTCTTGACTGAAACTGAAACTGGTACCAGTTTGTTTATGTAAATCATCTACACTCTAATAGTGATGTACAGTGTGCCTCACGGGTTTGCTCTTGGCCCACTATAACTCTTCCTGCACATGCTCTCTTCAGGCTCAATTATTCATAAACATGGAATTAATTTCCACTGCTATCCAGATGATACACAGTTGACGGCCTCACAATCAGCTAAACTGATGATTGTGTTAGGGAAGTAATAGATTAGATGTCATTTACTTCCCTTTTACTTAACTCAGGTAAAACCAAGGTTGCTGTGAGAGACAGGTTGGCTACATGTATTCTAAATCTACATGGCTGTTTGGTAACGCCCAGTCCAACTGTAAAACCATATCACATTTGATTCAGATCTCTCATTTCATGTGCAGATTAGCAACATAACTTGCTTTCTTTCAGTTATGTAATATTGGTAAACCTAACAATATTGTTTATTTACAAGATGCTGAGAAACTGGTTCAAGCATTTATAACCACAAGGTTGGATTACTGTAACGCTTTACTTATTGGATGCTCTAGTACATCTATAAATAAACTTTAATTCAATTCAGAACATAGCAGCTCACTAATTAGGACTATACAATTTGATATCAGTCCTGTTCTGGTTCTGAAGTTAAATTCCAGTTAAATTCTGCATTTATTAGAAAATACTTCTTGGCTCTATTTTTAGAGGCTTACAATCAAGCTTTTCTACTTCGTTTGAAAGTTGCAGGGCTTCTTTTAGTTCCTAGAATTATAGAAGTCACAGCAGTCTGGATGGGCTGGGCTTGGGACCTCTTGATCTTGACTTGTGCATCCTTGCCTAAGACTAACAGCAGAGCTAAAGGTTCACATTCAAAGAGATTTATGGTGGTCTGAGATTTTGAGCTGATGTCTTCTTGCCTCCTTAGTGCAATCACTCAGGTCTGTTGATTGCTGGGGAGGGGGGTGGCTGATGTCCCATGTGATCGCTCTTGGCTTTGTTACTTTCTGGTTCTCCTTCTCTTAGCTATGCTTCTATGACTAATGATGCTGGAATCTCTTGCTGCACATGACATTATGGATTGCTTTTAATTAATCTTTTCTCTCTGAGCTTGTGTTATGGTACCATTGCCACACCCACATACTAAGATGTTCCTCCGCTCCACTCAAGTTGTGTGGTAGCCTAGCGGTTAAGGTTCAAATCCCAACTCTGTCAAGCTTCCACAGCTGGGTCCTTAAGCAAGGCCCTTAACCCACAACTGCTTGAATTGTAAGACTGTATGAGGTGTACGTTGCTCTGGATAAGGGCATCTGCTAAATGTATATAAATGTATTGTCATAAATGTAAATGTCAGTTGTTTCCATCATCAGAAACCAGTACCACCATGCCCAGGTCAGAAGGCAGTAATTCTCTCCCTACTTCAGTTAGTAGGGGACAATGTGCTGCCATGGATTATCCTGCTGAGGAGTCAATATCCTAAAGTGACTCAGTGTATCGGAAAAAATAATGCCGATATGCATATTTGTATGCCATTTTATTTAATGTTTTATTTAACTCTTATTATTTTATTAATTTAGTTTATGTTATATTTGAAATATTACTGCAAACTTATTTCACTAGATAAGTTTTTTTTCTTACATTCAACATCTAAGCCACCCAAAGAGGATGGGTCCCTTTTTGAGTCCTTCTCTTTGCCACTGTCGTGTTAGGTTCAATTTGGTCAATTTGGGATTGGCTATACAACAGCATATAACATCATGCTAGTTGAAGCTCACTAACTAGCCAGGTATAATAACAAACACCACAAATGGTCTTAAAGCTTTCAATAATTTTCTCACATATTTGTTGACAAACTTGAGATCATCTGTCCATCTTTGCTTATCAAACACCGGATTGGACCAAAGCATGGTTCCAATCAACCTGTTTAAAATCTTATCATTATTACAATTTTTTACCTCTTTACTTAGCCCTAAATTGCCTCTTTACCAAAATTTTTTGCAATGTGTTGCAGGCCTAATATGTAGGAAAAGATATTTTCTATAAAATTACACAAAGTTGACCTGGCAGAACAAGAAATAGCTTGGGTTCATATTGTGCGTAAAAAGTCGGCAAATGTAAGGCACACCATGTTTTTTGTTCACAATAGCACCACAAGCTTACAGGCACCACTGTAGGCATAGAGCCTAATTATCAAGCACAGCATGGTCCTATGGTTATAAATATTCAACATATCCTCCAGCAATATACTTAACTAAATAAAGTACCGGTAGAAAATCACATCACACCCTGTAAAAAATGCTCACCTTTTATCACATTATGCACACTTTCCAGATGGTACACCAATCTAACTGGGTCCCAGTTTTTTCAATATTTATATTTGTTATATATTTCTGAATAAAACCTGGTTTTCATTGAATACTCTACTGCTCAGCTTAGTAAACTTTAGTAGTGCTTTTAAAAGTGTGCTTGTATAAAGGCACAAGTTTGTCAATGGCAGCTTTGAACTGCCTTTGTAAGCCTTACTGAATACAACTCGAAATCTATGAATTGATGACATTTGATAATTAAAATCTACAAGAATTAGCACTTGACCAGTATTGCAATGTAAATGAATGCATATTCTGTAGTCTTGGGTGTGTTTGGCAGAAATATACTGCTGACAAAATGAGGGGATATAGTTTTAGGACAACATTACTGTCATCCTATCCATATATTAGTTACCATTTGCCTTTTATACTGTTTCTGCTCTCAAACTACACTGTAATTCATAGTCTCATATTGGATACACATTCAATGACTGTAAAAGCCACAACAGAGCACAGAAGCCATCTTCTACAGCTGTCCAGCATGTGGCTAGTGGTCACGATGGGATGCTGTGGCATTTAAGCAATGATTGACTGGTATTAACCGGCCTAATGTCTGTTAACAAAACATTAACTATTCAATTACATCACTTCCATCAGTACAAACTGTTAGAAACTGTGGCCCGACAACCTTAACATTTGAGGGGTTGTAAGTGGTTCAGAGTGGTTATTTTAGTCACCATAGCCTTTCTGTCAGCTCAGACAAATCTGGTTATTATCTGCTCACCTCAACAACAATGTATTTCTAGCCACAGAACTGCCTCCTTAGCACACCACTGCTAAAAAGTGAGCCAGCACCAACAATCATGGCACCACACAAGATAATTCACTGAGATCTCATTTGTCCTTATTTTTATGGTTGATGGTGAACAATGGCTGAAGCTGCACAGCTGTGTCTGATTTTGCACACTGAACTGCAAGATTATTAAATAACTACATTAATAACTTTTCAAATGTTACTAATAAAGTTCTAAAGTTATTGTACAATTAGCACTGGTTCAGTACTCCAAGTAAAAAAAATTATAATTTATTCATTTTCCTCCATATGATTCGCTTATTTATATTCTTTCACATTCTGCCATTGCCTTTTCACAGCCAATCATGCTTAGTCTTTTTTTTAATATGTCAATATATAAGACAAAATAATCACTTAGCACTTTGTATTTGTTCATTTTTACGCACAGTCTAGAAGGCTGTAGACATGCCACTCACTGAGTCCATCATTTTCAGGAGCTGCAGGTATAAGTGTACATTCTGTTGTAGCCATGGTAACACTTATTGCTTCAACCAGATATCTGTGCATCTCGTAGATCAAAGTTTAATGAACATTTGCAACTTGTATTGTGTATAGGCAGACAATAGCATCAATGCAAGGTTGGCTGTTAAACAATGTGACTAACTTTCAATTACGGCAGTGGACATGGTATAATACGAATTGATAACAAAAGGGATTGTAATGCAACATTTGTATACAGTGAACAGTACTTATAATAATCTGTAATAATCATAAGCACATGAGTGAGTGAGTGTGTAATCAGATCTTATCATTATAATGGCAAGAAGCCTCAAGCCCTTACGGCATATTCCCAGGGGTCCCGCAGCCTACAGCCCACTAATGGAGCTATAGAATGGAGAAAAGCAAATACGAAAAGCAGCTTCATGACCTGACTCATCACTCAGTATACAGCAGCTTGATAGGAAATGGGTATACCAAGTTAATTATGCATTGCGGAACATGATCCAATCCATTTGCATCATTAGACAATATGTACACCTTCCTTCACCCAAAATGCCTCCAAGAGAACTGACCACTGGGCACATTAAGATGGCTGAGACAGCACAAGCAGAGAAACATGAGATCCACATTTATGGGGAGAGTGCTCTGTGAGTGACAGGCTGTGATTAAGCACAGAAGACAGCATGAACATGGACACACTCACTCAGTTTAACATGACATGTGCAGAGACAGAGACCCAGCCATCTGCCTCACACAGTTTTTTTCATATGCTTGTAGTTGCTCTAGCAGGTGTGTATCACTAACAGTGATTCTTATCAGAAGAACAAATCTGTCAAAAACTTGAAAAGAGGAAGGGCAAGTTAGGAGACAGACTGTCTGAATTTCACAACTCCATAACCATGGCGCTTCAGTTGAGTCTTACGAACGAGACCTTTCTCCACCTAAAGGTCATTCTCCACAGCATAGTGTTTATACAGACCTGGTGAACAAAGGTGACCTAGTCTCACAGGCTAGACTTACAGATATTGCTTGACTCTACTGCATTTTGTCAACTGTATGAATATAAACTATCATCACAGGAATGCATGCTTAGCCTACAGTGTGACTGTTGTTCAATCTGTTCTTTAAAAGCAAATTAAAACTAGAGTTAAACCAATCTGAGCCTTAGCAACAGATAATAGTATGTAAGATTGGATCAGTGTTGGTGAGATCAGAATTGAGATTTTCTAACACATTTAGTCATTTTTGAAAACTAAAAATTACACAATGTTCAAAAGATTTTTCCATTTCCTATACAAGACTGATTAGAAAGCTCTGTATATTTGCTGATATACAATACTAAACTAGACCACTCTCTCGTTCTTAGACTGTAACACTAAGCAGACTATCTGTATACCCTATATACCCTATGTTAATAAAAATATGACAGCATCATGGTGTCACAAAGCTCTCCGTGTACAGGCCAATCATAAATTGGGTAGTGACCAATAAAGTAAGGTCAACTATCATAACATGCCAGGTCATCCAGAAAAAAATTATAAAAACACTCATATTATATGAAATTATTTTAAAAAATCCAAAAAATCACATTGTATGACTTTTATGTAATTCGTTTACATTTTATCACATGAAATAAGTATTTGGTACAATAGAAAAACAGAACTTAATTTTTGGTTACAGAAACCTTTCTGTGCAATTACAGAGGTCCGACATTTAATGTAGTTTTTGACCATGATTTTGGCCCAGTCCTCCATATTGATCTTCCCCAAATTTTTCAGCTTTTCGGGGCTGTCGCTGGACAACACTGAGTTTCAGCTCCTTCCAAATGTTTTCTGTTGGGTTCAGTTCTTGGGTTCACAACTGAAGTTTGCCTACGATAAAATTACAGACCTTTTCTCTGTATAATTGCAAAAACTGTCAGTGTATCAAATACTTATTTTTCTGCAATTACAGGGGTCAGACATTTTCTGTAGTTCTTCACCAAGTTTGCACACTGCAGCAGGGATTTTGGCCCACTTTTCCATACAGATCTTCTCCAAATCGTTCAGGTTTCGAGCTTGTTGCTAGGCAACATTGAGTTTCATCTCCTTCCAAAGATTTTCCATTGGGTTCGAGTCTGGAGACCTTGAATTACTCCTTAGTTGCCCTGGCTGTGTGTTTTTGGTCAACGTCAAACAGGTCAGGACATTTGCTGGTATGAGCAGGGGGACCTTGCGCGCCCTGCAAGACTTTAATCCATGACGGCATAGTGTGTTACCAACGGTCATCTTTGAGACTGTGGTTCCATCGCTCTTCATGTCATGTAGTTTTGAGCTGATTTCTGACCTTTTTCAGAATCATCCTTGCTCCAGATCGAGGATGACTGACAGTCATCTTGTGTTACTACCAATTCAAAAGGTTTCTAATTATTCCATCACCAACTGCCTTCACACCAAGCTGCTTGCCTATTGTCCTGTAGCTTATCCCAGACTTGTGCAGGTCTACAATGTCCCTGGTGTCCTTTAGCTCTTTGGTCTTGGGTATGGTGGTCAGACTGTGATTAACTGAGTGTGTGGACAGGTGTTTTTTATACAGAAATGAAAAACTGAAATATCACATGGTGATATGTATTTAGTATTTAGTAGAAACACCCTTTTGAGCTAGTACAGCCATGAGTCTTCTTGAGAATGATGCAACAAGTTTTTTCACACTTTAATTTGTGGATTCAACGCCATCCTTCCTTGAAGATCCTCTCCAGTTCCGTCAGTTTGGATGGTGAATGTTGGTAGACATACATTTTCAGGTCTCTCCAGAGATGCTCAATCGGGGCTGGGTCACAGAGCTGGTCACAGAGTTGTTCTGAAGCCACTCCTTTGTTATTTTAGCTGAGCACTTGGGGTCATTGTCTTCTTCTCTTCTTCTCTTTTCTTTACCCCTCTCACCAAGGCTCTTCTCCCACGATTGCTTGGATTTGATGGACCGCCAGGTCTAGGAAGAGTTCTGGTCGTCCCAAACTTCTTCCATTTAAGGAGGTCACTGTACTCTTAAGTGCTGCAGAAAGTGTTTTGTAACCTTGGCCAGATCTGTACCTTGCCACAAATCTCTAAGCTCCTTGGACAGCTCCTTCTACCTCATGATTCTCATTTGCACTGAAATGCACTGCGAGCTGTGAGTCTTATATAGACAGGTGTGTACCTTTCATAATCAAGTCCAATCAGCTTAATTAAACACAGCTGGACTCTAAATGAAGAAGTAGAACCATCTCAAGAAGGATAAGAAAAAATGGACAGCTTGTGAGTTCTATATGAGTGTCAGATGAGGTTTTTTCTGTCAAGATGGGATGTTGAGTGTACATTAACTTTTTTAATTTTAACAAATGGCTGCAATGAAAGAGTGAAAAATTTAAAGGGGTCTGAATACTTTCGGTACCCACTGTGTGTATATATGTAAATGTATATATATATATATATATAGTTCTCAGTTCACAGCGTGACGCCGGAGCTTGCCGTTCTCTCTCTAGTATGACGCCAATTATACTAACATTATAGATGTAGAAATTCAACAGCACTGCAGTCTCAGGATCAAGATTCCTGTAAGTGTACAAACATTGCAGTCCAAACATTTGAAATAAAAAGGTTATGAAAATTAATGTGCAGAATACCCATTAATTAATTTTGCAAAGATTAGAACCAGAAGTACCATAGAATGGTCAAAAAATAAAATAAGTAGTTTGTAGTTCAAAGCGCAATACCAAAGAGTATTACAGTTTAGAGAATCCTGCTTTAATTCACCTTTATATTACCTTTTTAATAGAATTATCTAGGGTGTTCCCCCTCCTTTTCCCCATCTGTCTGGCGTACCACATTTTCATTGCAAGTTTCATGATAAAAAGCACTTAACACCATTAGCCTAAACCTCCAACTCTTAATCGCACATTTGCTTCCTGCCATAAAGTGACAATTGAGCCATCCCTGATCACACCTGGATGTTTGGATCGTAACACATGTTGACAGGGACCAGCAACTTCTCAATGACCAGACCAATGCTCAATGACCAGACTAAATCTGCTATCAGACCAATGCTGACCCTGTGGTCTTTGTGAATTACCATTTGAAAGGACAAACACCTTTCAGCCCCACACACCCCATCACTTAGGAATGCAACATTGACAATAGTTTTAGCACTGTGAAACCCCATTGGAATCAGGGCATTAATTTTATTAACTTTTCTTCTGATAATGGACTTTTCCATCAAAGCCGTTTTCCTACATGGATTCTGCTAAACTGTTGTGGTGGCTTTCGAAGAATGCATATTAAAAACAGGAAAACACGGAGATAGGTAAGGAACTTATCGGCTCAAACAGGGCAAACCCTTAAGCCCGCCTCTAAAAAAATCCTCCTATGAGATAATTTAAAAACTTCTGAACTAAAAGCTTAGAAAAGTAAAAGAGAAAAAAAAAACGAGAATCTTCGTCATCTAACCTTTTTCATCTTAAAACAATCCTTCTCTCACTGTTTGTTCAGACTCAACTTTCAGCATACTTTTCTTATAAGCCTGGGCTTTTCTTTTGCATTTTTAGCCTTTTCACTTTGCTCCTCGCTTTTGTTTAATTTTTTGCACGCTCTTCTCCACTCAACAAGATATTATCAACATTACTCAACACTCTTCTACCTACTTATCACGTAGTTAACACTGCAAGTATTTACACATCGCAACAGTTACGAGTTAGAAAATTCCTCGACCAGTGGCCAACAGTTAAAGATAAATTTAAACTTAAGTTTACATAAAGGTTTTGAGAAGCTCCGGATGCACTTAACCTCGAGCTGCATTCTATTGATGTGTTTGTACTGCTGTCCGAGAGCTGGAAAAAACACAAAACCAGCAAACTCATATGTGCAAACCCATAGTGCAGAACTGTGACAATTCTCTTTAAAATTGCCACTTGCACAAGACCCAGGTCTGGTTGTACAGCTATCAGCTGGGCTCTGGCAGTTCAACATCTCAGAGATCTCATAGCAAAGACATGAACAGACAACAAAAGAAAAAGAAACGAGTCTTCCAGAATAGCACGTATGTGTTTTTTCTGCAAGTACACCCATATTTTGATATGCCTTTTTGCCTATTGCCTATATGCGTATTGAGATATTATCAGAGATGATAGATGTCACACACCTCTAAATGAAGGTACTCTTCAATAAACTTTTCATCCTCAACCTTTCGGGAAGGAACTGTTGTCTTACAACATGACAGTTTAGTACCATACTCAAAATGAACATTAACAGCTTTGAGAGACAGGTAAAAAAGGGTCAGGAAAAAAGTTAAAAACAGATTAGCATTGACAGCACTTGATCATTCCCATAAAAAGTAAAGCGCCTGTCACTGTACACTGGTGTAATACTACAATTATACAACAAAATACAAGCAATACAATAATCTATGCATATTTCTGACTGCAGTGGATGGGTAATAGACAGAGAGGTTTTCAAGAAATTGCCTATTGCCTCCTTCTTTGACTGAAAGGCTGCTCTTGATTAGAGTCAGCTTCTGCTTGGCAAGAGGCTCTGGGCTCTGTCAGGAGAAACATTTTTTCAGTAATGCTGTCTGACATCTTTAAAAAAGATGTACGGGCTAGTTTGCAAATATTTACTATACATTCTACTGCTAGGTGCAATTAATCATACACATTGTATTATGTGTACTTGAATGAAAGGGTATCTGTGCTAATCTGATGATTATTTTGTTATATTTTTTATATTAAAACGAATAAGTAGAATAGAAAGTCTAAACTAGATACTATGTGGTCTTTATGATTCAATTAATGAATGTCAGTTTATCTGTAGGAGTTTTTCCTCTGAAGAATGAGCTCCCAGATCTGAACCAAGCTCAGGACAAGACAAAGAACACAAAGACAAAGAAGGTTCAACGTCTTCTAACTCTTTATTTACCTTACAAAGGGTATTTATACAGCAGAACACTGACATAGTGTGTGAAGATGTTGGAGAAGGTGTAATGGAGTGAGTAGCATCAAGTAGTGCATCAGTGGTGTGACCAGCAACGCCTGCAAGTACAGACTGGGTGGTCAAGGGGATCAAGGTGATATGTTTGAATAATACACATTACTATATGACATGGATAAGAGGGAGTTTACTGATTGAACTGACATGTTTGGGATAGACTACGTGTTATCGGTACTACAGGGTTCTGTCCACATATCTTAATAAATGCATTAGATCTTGTCAAGAGCAGGTATTTTAATTGCAATGAAAATAAAATGCTTGAGAGTCATACAATGGGAGCAATTCAGCCCAAGCAGGCAATTTAGAAATTTGGCCAAAATGTATCCAGTACCAACACACATTTTTTAGGGAAACGATTGCAGTTCATGCACTACAATAACTGAGTTATGCATATTTATTCCTGCTTGTAATGCATCAGTGGAAGTTAACCTTTTCTGGGCCATATAATGACATCCCATGGGACTTCTCAAAGGAACTGGAGACATTTGTCTTAATGTAACACTATTAGTAGAGATTTTAAGGGGTAGAGTAAACATTGTCCCAGAAAAAAGCAGCTAAACATGCTAAGAAAAGTTCTAGAATCACAATCAGACAGGAAGACAAATACAGCTGCAGTATGTAACAAAAAGTAACATAATTCTGTTTTCTTTATTAACATTAAAATGCTGATCACAAAAATCACCAGAACATTTTTCTATCGCATCATGGATATAACCCATTTTTTGTGATTTCCCATCACATTTTAAGCCTACTTGTAACTTGTCCATAAAACATGCTATTTTGATTCAAGCATGCCTGACCTTGCTTAGGTTAAATAAAACCTAAAATTGGCAAGCTATAAATAGCTGCTTGTAATTACAGATATTGCTTTAATGCATATAGTTACATGTTCTTCAGGCTATAGTACAGTGAGTATACCTATGATGCAAATTTGCTTAGGCATGCGATGCATGCTTATTCAGGTTAAATGCTGGCATACAGTCAATGCCATTTGCAGACCCAATTATATAGTCAAGGATCATGTGATGGATTGTGACTTCTGTCTGACCAATGTGTATGACTTCTCTACTAAAAATAAGAATCCAAAATCACCCCAATCCAATACCAGAATATGCTTTCAGCCACAAGAACAGTGGCACATGATGACAGTAATTTTGTTAAAACAATGAACAAGGCTGGTGATGGATTTTGCTATTTTGAGATTCGTTTCCAAGAATAACTGATGCCAAGATTAATAAAGACATTTTTGTTGGTCTAAAATGGGAGTGAGTTTGATAGAGGGACAAAATATCATGGCATGTAAAATGAGGATGTTGTTCCAAAATTACAGAAAAGACCAAACTACATTGAGCAGATTGACAACATGCCTAAACAACACGTCAAAGAGTGCATTTACAACTATACTGCTCAATTATAATAAACAATAAAATACACAATTTTTGTGAGCATTGTACTTAATCTGATAGCTGCAGAAAATCAGTTCTCTAAAAAGTTTTCTAAAAAATCGATCAACATATACTGTGTTCTCCACAAAGTGTTCAATAAGCTGTTTCACTGTGTTTAATTTTATGGTACATTTAATTGTGGGGTTGACAGATACTGCAAGAGGCAAAATACCATATTATTTTCCATGGCAAAAGCCCAAATAAAATCCAGCTCTCTTTATTGGATTTCATAATCTGATTTCTTGACCAGAGTGTGTTGAATACATTAATTAATTTATTTGTTGTCTTATATTCTTATCCTAGTTGGGAAATGGGAGCACCTGTGCCCAACCAGCAACACAGGGTGCAAGACAGGAACATCCCTAGACAGAAAGCCTGTGTATGCATTGTAGGTTGCTGTAGAAAACTGGAGCACCCAGAGAAAACCCACACAAGCATGGAAAGGGCATGCAGACTCAACATAGGCAGATCCCAGAGTCAGGATCGAACCGGGGATCTTAGAGCTGTGAGGCGGTAGTGCTAACCACTGCACTGCCATGCTGTATACATGAGATCACTACAAAATCAGACTATGATCAGATTATTAAATGCATGTAAACACACGCAATAGAAATCTGTTTTCTTCATTCACATATGGTTTTATCCTCCTACAATCATTGCTTACATTTAAGGTTTTTCGAACACATTCAGCGATAATGTGGCCTGAAATCACTTATCAAAGATTTTTGCAATGGGACTGTTTCAGTATCATTATCTAGATACTTTTGTCACAGAACTGGGCAACCTAGGGTCTGAACACCCTCCTCTGCTCATGAATCATAAACATTCTTACCAACAAACCACAGTGAGTTAAGATCACGATCTAGTATCAAAATGTATCATTTTACATTAAGCTTTTATCTTCCCATTTAAAGCTAACATTAAAAAGCTAAATACTAAAAAAGGACCTAGGAACATAACACTTCTCTCACTTACTACCGGCGACGAGAAAACAAGTACCTTTGAGAACAAAACATTGATTTCCATAAGATTTTAATCCCATTGAGAAGCTGTGGTTAAAAACCATCTTTCTTCTTCAAATAGTTTGCTCGGTTTCTGACCTTTACCATCACTCCAGTTCTGGAAAAACTACACTGGCTTCTGATCTTAACATGCATCCGTTACAAGATTCTGGTTCTCACTTTTAAATCACTGCACGGACTCGCCCGACTTATCTCACTAGGCTTCTCACCCATCACACAGATTGAGCTCTCCTGACACTAATCTGCTTTCTCTCCCCAGAGTAAGGATAACCACTATGGGTGGCAGATCTTTTAGTGCCGCCACCCCAGCACTTTGGAATTCTAACCTTCACTCTATCTCTTCTATTGCTGATTTCAAAGCTTCTCTGAAGTATCGTTTTCATTAACCTTGAGCTTGGGAAAGGTGATTTATAAGTTTAACTAATTGTTATTATTATTATTACTATTATTACTAATGCTCTAAAAAGAGGTAGACAAACAAAAACCCAGAAACTGTGATCAACTCCAGCCACTCAGGCAAGAATGGGTTCCTATAATTCAAGATTTTTCCCAGAAGATGATATTCAGCATATCAAGGAGAATTAAAGGAGTCTTAAAGAAAGGGTCAACACTGTGAATATTAAGTCTTTGATTAAAAGGATGTGATTGTCAGTAAAAAGTAAAACATGTATGTAATGCTTATAATTTCTATAATTATATCATTATCCAATATAAACATCTGAAGATTCAGCTTTCAATTTAAATTATGTGAATTATAGGACACTGTATTAAAATTAAGAAATTGTGTGGAGTGTGCATGTCCTCCCCTGTCCATGTGGCTTACTCTGGGCATTTCCTCCCACATTCCAAAGAAATGCATTAATTTGATCCGTCACTCTAAATTGACCCACGGCTTGTATGTTGACATAAACATGTGTCTGTCGTGAATATAGCCATTGATACTGACGCATGATAGAATAAAACCAATTAACAAACAAGCAGTCACATAGAAGTTTCACAACAGTGAAACAGACTGCTTATGAATGACTTTTGTGGTAGTATTCTGATTTCTGTGGTAGAATTCTGAAGCAGCATGCAAAAATTGATCTGTCTTGCTAGACAGAGGACAAAGACCATACCACACAAAAGTGATGTGACTGACACACAGTTAAGTCTTAGATCAAGCCACAAAGAGGCATATCCAAGTCCAAACAAAGGATCACAGACAAATCAATATCCATATAATACAATCAATTCAGAGCAGAATGAAATCAGAGCACATGAATTGTCTGAGAGAGGCTACATTATTTTGATTCGCACAGAACAGCAAAGTTGGATCACACATGTAGTGTTGTATATGTAGTAACTAAGCAGGAACTACTTATTTCATCACAAAATGCCTCATATACCAATATAAAAAATATAAATGAACATAAAAATTACATTAAAAGTCCAATTAGACAAGGCTGTTTATAATACACTGCTCACAAAAATTAGGGGATATTTCAATATATATATATTGAAATATCCCATAATGAAATATACCTGACATCCCATTGTGACTAGTGGATGTCCTAGTCGACTAGCCAACTAGTCCTCTAGCCTACTAGAAGAAACCGCTTTTAATCCTCTAGATGCCCATAAAACAGTGAATTCTGAACAATACTGTTGAGTGTATTTGCACAAACACATAGTACGACACTCCTCAAAATAATGATGCACAATAAGACCCCAAAGGGACAGAAAGAGCCCCCTGAAAAAGTAACTGCCTGCCAGCAAGGGCAGTATAAAAGGCATGGGTGTGAGGTGAATAAACATGGCTGAACGAGCATGAGGAGCTCAATGACCTCTATTCATGCTCAGAGATCAAAACCACTTTCCCTCCTTCCATCTAGCTTTAGCTTTTTCTACCTCCCTTCTTTTCACTAAGCCTTTCCCCCTGGGCTCTAGCTCTGACATAGCCTGCATAGGATCCTCCTTTGATAAATTACTCCACTTAATGAAATAAAGACATCGCCCATGATTTGGTTTAAACTCTCTGACATAAAGCATTTTTAGATGTAATATGTGAACTTGGCAGCCCAGTGTAGCTGTTAAGGTAGTATTTGGCTTTGAGGAGTTACAAGGAATCCAAAAATTAAAACAATGTGACCCAGTCTGCCTGAAAGCATGAAGGCCTTTTTATGTAGTCAGTCAAATCAGTTTTGTCTGGCAGAAGATAAAACAGGGAGGAGAGAAAAAAACATTACGCTAACTTTATTTATATCTACCAAAGAGACTAATGATGCCTCGCGAGCTGGGATAAAAATAACTGAGGCATTTAGTGTCTGTCTGCTCAGTGCTTTGGACCCATTGAATCCATTTTCATTTAGACTAAACTCAAATAGATTATTAAGGATCTCTCTCTCTCTCTCTCTCGCTCTCTCTCTCTCTCTCCCTCTCCGCTGCCCCACACCCCTCCCTTGGCTTCTTCTTGGTCCTCCTAAGGTTTCTTCCTTATAACATTTATTGAGTTTTTCCTTGTCACTGTCTGACTTGACTCCTCTCTCTTACCCCCTCTTTCTACATTCCACAGTCGAGTGCAAGTCAAGACTAAATTGGAGAGGAGTTGTAGTGCACTTCTGCTGACAAGACATCACCACCCAGTGAAGTGGATAGATAGATGTAGAAATGCTATAATTACATTGTCTGTAAAACAATGTGAAGTATTTACATTGCATCTGCTCTGACAAAAATCTAAATCTATAATTAGCTCTCAGTCACACAGTTAGACTAGATGTGATCTAACACATATCCTCCACCTATTGATCCTTGTCACAATAGCCTCTGAGACTAGCTGATACCTAGACACAGTTAGTGTTCAGTCAGCGTGTACTCACATAGGGCAATCCATACTGTGCATAGGCACGTTTGACCCCCAAAGTATGGTTTATTTGACTACTGGTATTGTGATGATATAAGCATGCTTGGGCCCAGAACATTTAAACATAATGGGAGTGCAGGTAAGTGGGGGAGGCGGGAGAGGGGACAATTGTGGTCTAGCATGGTACAAGGCAGCCAGGCATAATTTAAATATTTGGCTCTGTGTGTTTAAGGATTTTATCATAAAACAACCTACTACTCATACTGAGGAAAAAACAACTTATTAGATGTGTGAATACAAGATACACAAACCTACAATAGAAAGATGTACAGTTGTTCTTCTTCATTACTATTTTGTATTTGGTGTTAGAGGGTACTTTTGGAAAACAAGTCTATAGAATAGAACAGGGTAAAAGCAAATGGTTCATAATAATATAAAAAGTGCTTCAGCATGCGAAACGTAACACATTTAGATTAACAATCTGCAAACGGTTCTGTCTGTTCAGTTCTTTGCATGCCAGGTGAAAAAAACCATAAAGCATGGAGTACACACTCACCTTAAAGTCACAGATGCAGGTTATGATGTCCCCAATTCTGAGGCACTCACCATCAAACTTGCAAGTGTTAGTGTCACACAAAAAGAGATCTGTGTCCCGGTCATCATCACCTGCAGAGCACACACACACACACACACACACACACACACACATACAAACACAAAATATCTTTATATGAGCACTTCAATGTCCAGGGATTATGATCAAGAACAATTCATTGTGATTTAACTACCGTATCAATCATCAATAATATGTAAAATATAAGAGAAATAATTCTGCCTGGCTGGCTTCATGTACCCATAACAGAGATTTACTTTAAGTCAGTGAAGAAAGAATCATGTTTAGTACCGCTTATGAATGCTAAGGTCACATACCAAAATCCTTCATGATGGACACTAACTAACACTAATAGGCTACTAACATTGTACATATCGTCTCGAGTTTGTATTCAGTATAAATAGTTTTTCTTCCTTGGGATACTTCATGTCGAAGCACAATAACGTACAGCGAGAATAACACATTTACTCTGCATTATATAAGGTCACCTTGCAGCTTTGAACAAACAGTATTATTACTTAACACAACTCGCAGAGTAGCTAATTTTGGCTTGGGATCGATCATCCCATATATTCCATCATATTCAAGGGTGTCACACCCACGCTCTGCTCAGCGGACCACACCCGCACACGTTCACTATCCCCCTCTTATTAACATCATACACCTGCATCTCTTTCATTCCCCTCATTACACACCATATATATTCACTCATTTCTCTCATACCTGTTGCTAAGACTCCCTGAGTTCTAAGCGTTTTCTCGTCACCATTGTTATCGCCGTTGCTTACCATTTCCGAGCATGTACCGTCTCTCGTTTTCGCCTTTAGCCCCTTTTTGATCCTGTTTGCCGTGCCTTCTGTTATTCCAACCCTGGACTGTCTGTTTACGATTTTTGCATGCCGATTTTGCCTAATAAAGTCTGTATTCCCAGAACGCTGCGTGTGCCTCTGCTTCTTCTTTGCCGTGTTACAAAGGTCGCCCATTCAGGTCTCATTCCATCTGACTGTCATAAGCAACAAGCAATAAGTACCAAAATATGTAGACTGATTTGTACAATATTTGCTTTTAACCATTTTACTCATGCCTTAAATTTGCATTATGGTTGTCGTAATATTACTACTATTACTACTACTATAACAACTACAGATCTACGTTATTACACGAAAACAGGCTGCAACATAAAATAACATACATTTAGTAGTATCAGTAACAGTTAAATAGGTTAGGATTAGGGTTAGGGTTAAACCTATTATAAATAAAAATGTAACATGGCTTAATGTACTTTAGCAATAACCTAGGGACACCAATCTTCTCTCAGTTACTACTAGTCATAAATACTCACTGCCACTAAATGACAAGCATGTCAGATGTCAGATGTTAAATTTGACTTTGTCAAAGTCAGTTTTTACTCTTTAGTGTTCCATCCAAAGGTTCATCTCAAATCCACATTAACCACCGAGCAGTAATGCTGATACGACTGATAAATGCAGCCTGACTTAACCATTTGGCAATTTTTTTCTGATTACAGAGACTATTCCAGTCACAGAATCCAGTTTTCCTTCAGGAACATGTTTACTGTAAGCTCACATAATGTGAGATAGCAAAGTATATACAATTTCCATAATCAAACAATAACAAAGCTAATACTGTATACTGTATATTTCTGTCCATCTATCTATGTATCTATGTATACAGTGTTTCCTCACCACTTCGTGGTTCATCTTTTGCGCACTCGGTGCATCGCGGATTGTCAAAAATTATGAATGGAAAAAAATATATTGCAAATTTTCGCTGTTTCCTGGGGTTTTGCAGAACTTTTACAATAAAAAAAATCACAAACAATATATTACAAATATAAATTCTAACAATAACGGATTGTATTAATCATTAAATATTGTGTAGGATATGACGTGCTGTAAGCTCGGTACGGATGGAGCATGTGAGATACTATGTATGAGTGATGTATGGCATGTTAAGTAAAGAGAACGTTCGATTACTTCAGCGTGTTGCTTGATTATTCAACAGTTAAAAACACTACAATAGCGTA
>JAUZST010000980.1:15177-26749 GCA_034779995.1 Parotocinclus haroldoi | reverse complement strand
TAGTTCCCTTTTTTTTTCTTTTTTTACCCTAAAAAAGAGGCCGTCTTTTGCACAGTCCTCTTTGTTGGCGTGTGTTAACGCTGTGGGGCAAAGGGAATCCAAGCCCCCCCCCCCCCCCTCCCCATCAAACCCCACCAAAACTGAGTCCGGGCGTCCCAAAAAAAAAGTTTGTACCCATACAAGGAATGAGGTTTAAACCCAGTATTCGAACAACAGACCTACGTGAGCCGGCCCCTCGCCTAGCAAATGGTACGATCTGCATTCCCTCTCCAAATCACAGGGTTTCCTTTATTAAAAAAAAAAAAAAAAATAAACAAAAATCAAAAACTCGTGCTGTTCCTCACAATTTTGGGGGTTGATAGTCCAGAAATAGGTTAAAATGTCCAGTTGTAGCTCTACCCCTTTCCGTACAGCCATTATGCCCCTGGATGGGCCGTGTGACGGTCTGGGTTCGGGGCTAAAGTGCCGTCCAGTTCTTGGAGCTTTTATTTATTTTTTTGTTCGGACTTGCTGTTGCTCCTCGACGTCGCTTGAGGACAGTAAGGGCGCCTACGGGTGACTGATACCAGGTCCTGGGTAGGTTGCTCTTTCCTTACGTTTGAAGGCTCTTCTTCTTATTTTTAGGGAGAACAGGTGCAGTGCTTGAGAAAGAAAGAAAGCTCTGTTGAACGGTAAGAAAAAGATCATTAGCAGGTCACGTCTGGAACGTACTTATGGCCCTGAAGTGGCACACGGAGACGAGCTAATCAGGGAGGAACGCCTGACGTTCGGTGCGAGAAGAAAGACGGCGTGGCGGAGCAACGGATCAGAGCCGGTTTGTAATTTCATCTCAACTTTACCTTCATTCGGGGCAGGGGAGGAAAATCGGAACGTTAAAAAAAAAAAAAAAAAAAAAAAACACCTACGGGGAGCTAGAGATCACTCACGCTTATCGACTACCGTCTCCATGGCAACAGGCTGGAAAACACTCAGAAGCGTGTTAATGCCGAATGTTCCTCGTTCGGATAGCGAATACTCCCAACAGCGGGGGAACCTAGTTCCAGTCTTTCTAACGGGGCAGTTCCTATCTGCATGGAATCCCCAACTTTTAGCGATGCCACCGTGCCACGGGTCACGATGCCCTCTGATTGGCCCACACGCCTGTTTGGCGGGAGACGGACATGTGGAGGGTGTGGGTAGAGGTAAGATTTGGTCCAGAACACCGTTTGCTTCTATAGCATAGCATCCATGAACGCTCTGCCCTGTGGTTCAACCGCAGGTTGCCAGATCCACTCTAAACAATGGACCCCTGAATTGACACAGGAGCTGAAATAATCCATACTATTCACGACTCGTGTCCTGCGTTGCATCCCGGATCACCTGTCGCATCCCCTCCCCCCGAGGCTCGGCTTCCCGTTCGGCGCCGCTCTTCTCTGCTGTACAGAGATAAGAAAAACAGTGATGGGGGAAATTCTCTGGCTTGTAATCCCGCCGGGCGCTTAGCGGGCACTGGGACACGCTGAGATGAATGCCGAGCTATTTCCCGGAGCGCCGTGGGATTCCATTATTGCCTTCCACCTCTCTTTAAAAGCTACAGAAATGGGATCGTTCTGACGTCTTTGTTGAGGATGATGGAGCACTCCGGCACGTCCCACGCCTCCCGAAAAGCAAACGCTTCCTCCAGAAGCAACATCCGTTATTACAGGTGCGACGAGAGCTGGAGCCCAAACGGAAAGGTAAACGCTACGAGCGATGGCGACCTTCCAGGTAACGGGGACGGATATTTTTCTCCCGCAGTTTAGACAGGGCCTTTGTACTTTAGCAACAAATAACTGTTTACCAGTTCACTAATCGCCCTGGGAGTCTTAGGGTTCTGTTTCGAGTCGTTTGTTTGCATTAATGTGTTAATAACAGCGTTCTAATATAGTCGTATCTGCCTAATAACAGCTGCCAACGCCTACGTAGACTAACGAATCAAAATGGAGCCCGTGTCTAATAATGACGTATCTGCCACACCGGACGTGTTTTGTTTTCCCCGGACGTTATTCTAATCGCCTTCTGCTCGTTTTGACCAATCAAGATCACCTCAAGTTCACGTCGGCATAGCGGCAGCCAAGGCTGACGCTCGTGTTTGTATTTTATTTAACACCACATCAGGATCGATAGCTATTAATTAAAAAAAAGGGAGACGAAATGAAGAGGCTAGTCTGGACCGTTCTGTTTTTTTGTGTTTACTAAACGATTTAGGATGAAAATAAGGCAACGCGGTGCTTTTTGTAAAGGAATAGTCCTTTGCTGTCGCATATATGTAAGAGCGAAAGCGGCATTAATGTGACAAAATATTTTGTGACTGAAAATCAGGCAACGGAATTGGACATACAAACGTTTTTTTTCGGACTTTTTCCGGACTATTTTGGACACCGCTTATAAGCGGCTCGAAAATGACCGAGCGACGAAAATGCAGAAAATAATTGCGGTTCAGAATGGCGGCCCGTTAAAAAGAACGAGAAAGAACGCATAAATGTTTTAGTGACAGCTCCAGAGACCCAGATGTTTCCCCAAATAAAGATATGAACCTCATTTTAAAAAAGGAATAATAAAATAAAAAGTTTGCAGTCGATGTAAGCCTTCCGACTGTAGACTGATTGCGCTTTGTTCTTGACAACCAGATGCGGTTTGGTGCTCCGACCCCTTCGTGTGAGGCGTGGAACGGGCGGAGTGGCTCAGGTGGAACTGCGTAAGCATAATGGAGCATAATTACGAGTGTAATTGTCTGGCTCGGGGTTCAGTCGATTCAGAAAATGGCACACTTGTGTACGGTTGGCGAATGGAGCCCGGGTTCGGATCCAAGGTCTGGGAAGAAATCGATGCGCCGTAAACGAGGTGGAACTGGAACTGGCACTGCAGTCCGCGTTTTGGTGACATGGATTTACCCTTCAAATAAAACCAGCGCGAGTTTTTCTTTAAAAAAAAATAATAACCAATTCTACGATCCTGCGGCCCGACTCTCCGTTTCGGGTGCGTGACCGTCCGGCGCTGCCTCCACGCGCTGCTCGGTCCCAAGGCTGCCGCTCATAACGTTTTTTCAAAGCGTACAGTCTGAGCTCCACGCCGCATTCAGGTATTCGAAACTCCTCCACGAGTACCCGGGCGAAAAAAGAAAGAAAGTAAGAAAGAAAGAAAGGAACAAGTAAAAAAAAAAAGCGTCCCTGCTAAAAAATGCATCTCGATCCTGAAAGGGGAGGTCAGTGTCAGAGCGAAGGAAGCATGACAATGAAACATTCTAGGCGTGAAAGAGAAAAGCCTGGGGCGTGTTCTGCAAGGTAAGGCCTCTGTGGGCCAGTGTCATAGCGGAGACGCTCACAGAGGGCCAGCGGGGAAAGAATAAAACACCGTTTGCGCTGCGAACCAATCGGGAGCTTTTTTGATTGATCCTGCTCCCTTGAAATGAGAGTCCTGTATATTGAGCTTTTCATGATGAGCCGCGCTGTTACTGTGAGGGGGAGATCTTCGGGAGGAGCGACGGCTCAGCCTCCCAGAACAGGCTGAGAGCTCTTAAGTGGCTCCTACCCTGCGATGGGCTCCACGGCACCACTAAAGCCCTTGGTGAACCCGTACGGAAGTTTCACGTGGACCACCTGCTTAGAGAAAAAAACCCCGAATTATCCAGCCGGACGATTTTTAAAATACAGTCGAATTACAAATACTGATTCAAATACTGATTCAAATGCTGATTCAAATGCTGATTCAAATACTGATTCAAATACTGATTCAAATGCTGATTCAAATACTGATTCAAATGCTGATTCAAATACTGATTCAAATGCTGATTCAAATACTGATTCAAATACTGATTCAAATACTAATTCAAATGCTGATTCGCTGAAAAACACAGGAGCAAATCTTGCTCGTGAGCAAACGATTCACCGATTCGAACGCGCGCAGAATAAATACGGAACTCCGTCTTGATCCATTGACTCCTTGATTCAACCACCGACCCCTTAAACAAGATGTGAGCAAACCTCAGTTCCAACTAACGATGATCCACTGAGTCAAATATCGATTTAAATATTGATTCGCCGAGTAACAGAGATCGCCAGAGTGAAGCTCTGAACCACAGATGTCCACAGCTTGGCAGTGGGCCGGCTCCGGCATCCAGGCGTGCCAGCTCTAATAAATGACATTACTTACCTCACTAACCCCCCGCACCCTCCCTACAGCCCCCCTCCCTCCCTACAGCCCCCCTCCCTCGCTACAGCCTCCAAGTCGTTCTGCTTATCAGTAAGAGCCCTCACACGTTGCACAAACCACGTCATTAAAGCTTTCTCCTGAAGCCCTCCGTTAGATCTCTGGTGCTATTAGAACGGAGTTGCCATGGCAACCAGCCTAGGACCGGACCACGAGGCCCTACAAGGTTTTGTGAACTAATTACAAAGGCAGTGACATTTTCTAATGCCACATGTGGGAGACCTCGGCTGCAGCAGGACGCCCCCCAAACCCCCGCCAACCCGCCACCCACCCCAGGCACAGACTCACTAGGGGGAGCTGCAGGGTCGCGTGCCGGTGCCGGTGCCGGTGCCTGGGCCGGTGGTACTGGGAGGAAGGAGGAAAGAATGTTTTCCCACCTTTTATTTATTCACTCCCTGCATTTTACATGCAGCTACCATGGCAACCGCTAATAAAGCAACCTGGACGTGGACGCAACCTGCGTCTTAATTCAGCCAGGGACGTCCGTGAGAGCGGGCTTCTATTTATAAGCGAGAGGAAAATACAAACGCTTGTTAATATGGACGCCTTTGAAGTCTGAGGGCGTGACATCAGCTGCCGTGGGTACGCACCGGATGATCAGCTTTACTCCACCAGCGCTGCCTTTTTTCTTCTCACGATTGCTTTTGTGGATCCTTATTTACCTCATGCTTTACCTTTATACCCCGGCTCCCTTCTGCCTCCGACTTCACACTGCGCCCCCCACCCCCCCACCCCCATCGTGCAATACAATGCAGGAACATTGCTTGGTTTGTCAGATTGGTTTGGAGTTTTCCATCTCCTGGGTTAATAAACGCTGAACGGAGATGTCGATGATGTCAAGAAAAACAAAAACAACAAAACAGCAAGAAGAAGAAGAAGAATGCTAAGAATCATAATGGATGGCACCCAAAGTGAAATCCTTGGGCAGCACTTTAACCATGGTCCTTGGGTGATAGCTCAACCAAACCACGAGTTGGACCTTAACGGAGATCCTTCGGTGGCCTGTTGACCAAGATCTGTGGATGGGACAGAAACCGAAATCCTTGGGTAGCAGGTTCAGTGAAATCCTCTGGTGAAATTTTAGCCAACATCCATTCCTGGGACCTTAACCAATAACCTTAAACCAATTCCATGGGTGGGACCTGAAATGAGATCCCAGCATGGCCCCTTAAACACCTCATGGCCTCAACAGAGATCCGTGGTGACCCCTTAACCAAGATCCTTGTCCAATGGGTGGGTTGTCCACTGAGAGCCTTGGGTGGCACCATAGCCAAGATCCTTGTCTGGGACCTGATCGGAAATACTTAGGTCATTATAACCGAGGTCACTGGGCTGGACCTAAACGGAAATCCTTAGGGTGGGACCTTAACTGCGATCCTTGGATGGGATTTCAAGCAAGATCGAGGTGTGAAACATCAGGGTGGCACCGTACCCGAGTTCCTAAGGTGGCATGTCAACCAAGATCAACTGAGATGTTTGAGTGGAACCACAACTGAGATCCTCACCCTCCGTTTCCTTTTCAGCTTTCTAAGAACGTGACCAGGCGTTTAAAGTTTGTTCTGGACAGATAACGGCTTGGGCCCTCTTTAAAAAAAAAGGATAAACATTTGGAAAGATTTGGACCTGAGCGGCATGATGTTGAGAAGAGCCAGAGGTTCTTCAGTGAAGATTTGGATACCTTTTATACCGGAAAAGCGGTGGTTACTGCTTTCTTCGGCTCCTGCATTGGCATGTTCTCCCCGCGTGTCTTTGCTTATCTAAAATGCCCAGGAGAGTGATGCCCTGTGATGGCCCGGGCTCTGGAGCCGCCGCCACCCCCTCCCTCTGCGTTTAAATCGATAACATTTTAAACCGAACAAACACGGTACCGTGAGAAAAAAAAAAAAAATGAAAGCCTCCGAGTCAGAGAGGACAGAGTCCTGCGAGGGGAGTTTGTTCTCCTCACAAAATTAAAAGTGACCTTTCCGTTTTTTGTTTTTTTTTTCTTTCTCCCTCCCCCAGCCGCAGAATGAACAGCGCAGGATGACAGGATTTAATTTGGATGTAATTAGAATATAAATGCGCCGGGTCGACCTCTCGGCAGACTCCGCGCTGGCCTTGCTTTCTAATTCCTGGTGACTGCATGAGAGGACTGTGATTAGAGTTTGCTCGTCACCGGAGACGTGCGATGACATTTCGCTCGCCGCCGGCCGACCCTCCCTGTAGAACTCGGTTTTTTTTGAGCGCGCTCTGTACCAACCTGATGTTCGGTGCGCCTTTTGGGTGCTTTTTACTCTTTTACCCTTCTGTTCCTCCTCGTGAAAACCCCACGCTCTGAGCGTATTCGCCCTGTTTTTACACAGGTTAAAAACGACAGTGCGTTTCATCACCTCAGGCACTACATGTCCCATAATGCCCCAGGATCCATTTGAATCTGTTCATCGTTACTCCTCCAGGCCAAACTAACGCTCGCTTTTTTTTTTTTTTAGCCCCTACGACTGATTGGCACCCAATCAACCCGCGGTCAACGATGGCATGATGCAAATGCCCAGCCCAGACCCAGAGGAGACACTAGGAACAGGACCCGGGTCTCTGGGGACCAGTGGCACCGGTCTAGACCTGGCATGGAACCCGGCTTTATAGTTAATGTTCTGGAACTGAAACATGATCTAGAAAAGAGTAACGGAACATCAGACCCTGTAAACAGCTCACTAAATGCCGGGTCCATCTGTGGAGCGTCCGTCTGTCTGATCAGTCCTAATTAATGCCACGTATTGGCACTGATTATCGGGTAGCCATGGGTATTAGACAGCTGCCAGAACCGATTGCTTTTGCGTCGTCCTCCAGGTCGTGCAGAACAGAATTCGGCGAGGCTTTTAGGAGGAAATCCAGGTGAAAACGGTTTTAAATCCCCGTAGAAAACCGTTCGGGGGAAAAAAAAAAAAAGCGAGGCATCTCGTGAGTGCTTCTTCGGTTCTCGAGGTTTTCGTTGTGGCTCTGGAGACGATGCTGATCTTAAAAGGACTGGACTTTGCTTTCAAAGAGCTGCAAACCAAACCCAAAAGTTGAACTTGGTCGCCTCTGATTTGCACCCGTTTATTCTAACCCTTTATTTAAAGAGATCTTTGGGAATCCCAGTCATGCGCTTCGTTCGTTGTGGATGCTGTTTTGCTGGAGGAAGCAGGGTCGAGGTTCGAACCTTCTCAGACTGGCGCACACAGAACGGTGTCATCGTTTATGAGAGCAGCTGTGAAGCTTCCACTGATCTCACATCAACACCCAGATGAAGCAGGAACCAGAAGCCTGATGAGATAAGGGAGAGACGAGACCATCCCTCAGCTCTGTAGCTTCTTAAAAAGGCTTTCGCTTTGACGTTCTAATCTGTCTTTTTAAATGTAAACGGTAAAAAACGGTAATGCTGAGGTTAAGCTTCATCGTCTCGTTCAGTCAGTTTTCTTACTGATTTAAATTATTTCACAATCTTAAAAATTCAACCCGACTCTCTGACTTTTATTTATTTATTTAGCATTTCCTTTTTCTTTATTTCTCTCTTTCGCTTTCTTTCTTTCTTCCTTCTTTCTCTTTCAATGCTTTCGTTATTTTCTTTCTTTCTTTAAACTTATTTTTGTTCTTTTCTTTCTTTTTCTATCTTTATATATTTCTTTATTTCTTTTTGCCTTTGTTTTTCCTTAATACTTTATTTTTGTATTACTTTAGCTCTTTCTTTCTCTTTCTTTCCTTCTTTCTCTTTCTTTCTTTCTTTCTTTCTCTTTCTTTCTTTCTTTCTCTTTCTTTCTTTCTTTCTTTCTTTCTCTTTCTTTCCTTTTTTTCTCTTTCTTTCTTTCTTTCTTTCCTTTTTTTCTCTTTCTTTCTTTCTTTCCTTCTTTTCTCTTTCTTTCTTTCTTTCTTTCTTTCTTTCTCTTTGTTTCCTTCTTTCTCTTTCTTTCCTTCTTTTCTATTTATTTATTTCTTTCTTTCTCTTTCTTACTTTCTTTCTTTCTCTTTCTTTCCTTCTTTCTTTCTCTTTCTTTCCTTTTTTTCTCTTTCTTTCTTTCTTTCTTTCTCTTTGTTTCCTTCTTTCTCTTTCTTTCCTTCTTTTCTGTTTCTTTTTTTCTTTCTCTTTGTTTCCTTCTTTCTCTTTCTTTCCTTTTTTTCTTTTTCTTTCTTTCTTTCTTTCTCTTTGTTTCCTTCTTTCTCTTTCTTTCCTTCTTTTCTGTTTCTTTCTTTTCTTTCTCTTTCTTTCTTTCTTTCTTTCTTTCTTTCTCTTTCTTTCCTTCTTTTCTCTTTTTTTCTTTCTTTCTTTCTCTTTCTGTTTCTTTATTTATCTTTCTTTCCTTCTTTCTTTCTTTCTCTTTCTTTCTTTTTCCTTCTTTTCTCTTTCTTTCTTTCTTCCTTCTTGCTCTTTCTTTCCTTCTTTCTCTTTCTTTCTTTCTTTCTTTTTTTCTTCCTGCTTTCTCTTTATTTCTCTTTCTTTCTTTCTTTTTCTTTCTTTCTTTCTTTCTTTCCTTCTTTTCTCTTTCTTTTTCTTTCCTTCTTTCTCTTTCCTTCTTTTCTCTTTCTTTCTTTTTCTTTCTTTCTTTTTCTTTCTTTCTTCCTTCTTTCTCTTTCTTTCTTTCTTTCTTTTTCTTTCTTTCTTTCCTTCTTTTCTCTTTCTTTTTCTTTCCTTCTTTCTCTTTCTTTCTTTCTTTCTTTCCTTCTTTTCTCTTTCTTTTTTTTTCTCTTTCCTTCTTTTCTCTTTCTTTCTTCCTTCTTGCTCTTTCTTTCCTTCTTTCTCTTTCTTTCTCTTTCTTTCCTACTTTCTTTCTTTCCTTCTTTTCTCTTTCTTTTTCTCTCTTTCTTTCCTTCTTGCTTTCGCTCTTTCTCTCTTTCTTTCTTATGTTATTTATTTATCTTCTCCACGTTTCTCTTCCTCGTTATTTAACTGAACCTCGTTAAATCAAACCCCAGTCCAGGTCAGGGTCGTCTAAACTCGGGCGTGTCCTTGGCTGTAAAATCTCCTTCTAACATGGAAATCAGTTCATAAAGAAACTCAAACCTCCAGCCTATTTCAGAATCATCAGCTTGATGTTCAGGCTGTGAGAAAAAAAAAATCCTTCTGAAGCCGAACCCGGTTTGGATGTAGTGGAGGTTTCCTTAATTTGAAGGAGAAGTTAAAAAAAAACAAGCATGATGGGATACTGAGGCTTGAGCCATCGATTGGAGGCTTGATCAACACGGCTGTGGGCTGAGAGAGAAGCCTGGAGCTGAGAGGAATTGAAAATGACTGCGAGCGAGATGTGAGCTGTTGAGGCTGCAGGGGAGACGCGAGAGGCTTAAAGAAACCCTGCTTCATAATTAATTCCTGACCATCGTTACCGGCTCACTGGGTTCTGCTGTCTGGCTCAAGATCAGAAACCAGGTTTATTGTTTTTTATTGTTTGTTAATAATCGAGGACGTTCAAAATCAAGAGTCAGACCCAGGCAAGCTGCTAGTCAGAAGGTTGTGAGTTCAAATCTTAAGGCACTTCACCTCAGGCTGCTCGGCTGCAAATAATGAAGCCACGCCCAAAACATCTGGGTTTGGTGATGTCGAAGTAACCCACACCCCAAGCTAAGAGCTTCATCACTGGACTACAGATGAAGAAGACCATCGTAGATCTCCTCTAACGAGACGGGGCGCCTGATCTTCTAAAATCCACCCTGATTCGGCCTGTGCCAGCAGGTGCCCAGTCCTGGAGCTTCTACACTGCAGTGACGTGAAATCGATCGGAAAGCTTCTCCTCATGACCCTGACACGTCCACGGTCCAGCACTGGCCTGTAGGAGGCGCAATTCCAAATATGGATCTGGTTCATCAACAGGGTTTAGGGCGTGGCTTTTGGCGAAGAAACACAGAACATTCTTATAATAAAATAAAAGCTTTACTTTCCTAATATTTATTCTTGCTTTTTTATTCTGTTCGTTTGTTCGTTAAAGAGCAGCAGTTTTTCTTACCCCCCCCTCCTTTTCTTTAATTTTGCTTTTCTTCCACTCTTCTTTTTTTCTTTTTTTCTTTTTCTTTCTTCCTACTTTTCTTTCTATCTTTTTGTGTTTCTTTCTTTCTTTCTTTCTTTTTCTTTCTCTTTCTTTCTCTTTCTTTCCTTCTTTCTCCTTCTTTCTTTTTTTCTTTCTTTCCTTCCTTCTTTCTTTCCTTCTTTCTTTCTTTCTTTCTTTCTTTCCTTCTTTCTTTCTTTCCTTCTTTCTCTTTCTTTCCTTCTTTCTTTCTTTCTTTCCTTCTTTCTTTCTTTCTTTCTTTCTTTCTTTCTTTCTTTCCTTCTTTCTTTCCTTCTTTCTCTTTATTTCCTTCTTTCTTTCTTTCTTTCTTTCTCTCCTTCTTTCTTTCCTTCTTCCTCTTCATTTCCTTCTTTCCTTCTTTCTTTCTTTCTTTCTTTCCTTCTTTCTTTCTTTCTCTTTCTTTCTTTCCTTCTTTCTCTTTCTTTCCTACTTTCTTTCTTTCTTTCTTTTTCTCCTTCTTTCTTTCCTTCTTCCTCTTTATTTCCTTCTTTCTTTCTTTCTTTCTTTCCTTCTTTCTCTTTCTTTCCTACTTTCTTTATTTCCTTTTTTCTCATTCTTTCTTTCTTTCTTTCTCTCCTTCTTTCTTTCCTTCTTCCTCTTTCTTTCTTTGTTTCTTTCCTTTTTTCTCCTTCTTTCTTTCTTTCTTTCTTTCTTCTCTCTCCTTATTATTTATGCTGTTGCAACACTGTAAGCATTCAATCTTTTTGCCATTGTCTCCTCTTGTTCTTTTAAAATGATCCAAAACCCATCAAGGACCAGAGAAGATTAAGATTAATGATCGCAGGGAGTCATGAACTGTCTTCTGCATTCGGCGACTTAATCCCTTTCGGGCACTTACGGGGGCACTTGAGGACAGGGAACGCTGAGCATGCGGCAAGTTCAAAAGAGAGAACACAATAAATATGAATCATAAAAACGAAATGAAATTGACATTTTGGCTTTTGGCCTCCACTGCATTTCTAACTAGCTTTTAAATATAAAAAATGGGAACCTCGTAATAAACTGTGCCGCAATTTTCCCGAATTCTCCTGCAGCTTTGCTTGGTGTCATTCCCAGCTTTGCTTGGTTCACTTCAGGGATTAGTCAGGTGAGAAGGAAATCTTACGCTTCTCCAAACACCCGCTTTAGTTTCATATTAATTACTTTTTAAAATAGCCTCCGCTCTCTTCCTTCACCCCGTAAGAATGCAGGCTGCAAAGCTGCAATCCAATTATAGATTTACAGATAATGTGAACTTCTGACTGTGTGATGACCAGGAGAGAGAGAAAGAGAGAGAGAGAGAGAGAGAGAGAGAGAGAGAGAGAGAGAGAGAGACAGAGAGAGAGAGAGAGAGA
>JAUZST010000979.1:696-30626 GCA_034779995.1 Parotocinclus haroldoi | reverse complement strand
TATATATGTATATTTATGCTTAATGCAACTTGCTAATACTATATGGGCTATAATGATAACTGTTTGTAGTTTACTTTTTATTTGCTATGTATTTTATTGTCATACTTTGTTATTTGTCTTTTTAGAATGGGACCGCGGTTCTTGGTGCTGTGGGCAATTGTTTACTCCTTAAAATCACCTTATTTCCTGTTTGGCATTGTGGATTTCTATATCTCATGACCAGGTATTGTGAATTTTAGCTTACAGCTGAGCCACCTGTTATCTTTTGGTTGCTCGTTGAGTTCTGTGTTGGGATTTAGGGTTTGGGATTATAAATTACCTGTAAACTATTGTAATAGCATACCACAGATTGTTTACCATCAAGCTGCATTTATCAAGGCTGTTTTAATATTTTTGTATTGCCTTCTTTGTTTTAGTGGTCAAGGAGTGGACCACTCTGGTTTTCTGGTCTGTCCCTTTTGGGAGTGGTATATCTGGTTGAGTATCATTGCTGTATGTTGCCTTTTGTGGTTTGGTCAGTCTTTGTGTGGTTGCTGGTACCTTGTGTGGTGGTGTTGTCTATGGTCAGTGATTTACATGCAGTGCTTTTATTTTTAAAGCAATTATTAAACTAGTCCTCAATTTCTCTATTTTTAAAAATTCATTCAAATAAAGTGTATATTGAAATGTAATATTCTGAATTGTGCAGGTTTTTTTATTGAGTGGCCTAGCATGGGGTCCCCTACCTCATAGGGGTGGGGTATTCGAGGTATATGTTTGACAGTGTATGAGTGCGCACTTTGTGTGTGACACCCATCACACAGAGTTGATCAGTCACTCAACCTGTTGTGGCATCACATTATGATTAGCCTCTTTAGCAACAAATGCACTCTCAGATGAGTCTTCAGCATCCTCACACGTCATGCGTGGGTTTCATTTGTATTTTTTTATACTTGGACAATTACGCTTTAAATGCCTTTCCTTCGTCGTCAGTTAAATGCTATTTGCAAGAGTATCTCTCTCAAAATGTCAACCCCACGCTTTAGGAGTCTGCCAGCTTGTAATCTTGTAACATGCAACTGGGTACATACATTCGGGGGGCTTGGGTGCGGACGAAACTTAAAACATGCGTCACTAGATGGCAGCACTTCACATTCTTGGCATCTACTTTCACTCTACTGTATTACAACAAAATATCGAAAATCTAATAAATGAAAAAAAATCAGACTGAGTAAATGTTGCATACTTGGTGGTGATTAACTGAATGTAGGCTTAAAAGCACTGAAACCTAAAAACAAAATGGACAAAATGACACGGTCTGAGAGAGTCCCGTGCAGCATGGCAACACAGTAGACATTATCTCTGTCGATAGAGACCTCATGAAGACCTCAAATGGAATGAGAAATGAGGAACACTGACCCAAGACGGAACCAACACTAATAACCAACAAACGAGGTCTAAGATCATGACGTACAATTGAACAGAACAGGGAATTTCGGGAGCTGGGAATTTAACTGACTAGGAAACCAGTCAGTGCAAGATGTCAAACCGAAACTGGGAGCATGACAAACCTATAGTAACAACACAGAGAGGGGGGCATCCCAGATAGAATGCTTAAACCACTATGCAAGGTCAATTTTTTACATTTCAGTACTTTTTTGCTGCTAAGAAACGGGAGGTGTAGGTTGGTCTCACTGAGGAACCTATAGATCTAGCATGATAGGTTTATTATTTGGAAGGTTAAGTTAAACACTTACTCCTCAATTGATGTCACAAATTATATTACATTATATATATTAATACCATTTTATATTAAGATAAGTATTGTTGTTGAAATTCTTCAGAGTTGCTACCCACTAATGGTGCTGAAACTTTCGTATGTCAATACTGCACTTGAAGTGTGTGTGGACACCGACACCCTTGCATCGTGGAACCTACAGTCCAAATAATATAAAGTATTTACACAACACGAGCCGTACAGTAATTGCGGTATCTTAGCTGGGCCGTAAGCATGTTGATTACTCCTGCAATGGTCTCTGTATGTCGCTGTTGGTCAATAAATAGCACCGAAGGCGGATTCTTTTAAAGGGGAGCGAATGTAGTCTCATACGTCTTGGATCTGAGAGGACTATCAAGCAGTGAATATACGGTATATTTTGCATTTTATAAAATTGTGGTACTATATATGGGGACTAGAACGACAAGATTAAACATTGAATGTAATTTGATAATACCAGCACCGATGATGAAGACGAAGTCAGGACGTGTGTGGTGGGTGACGTTTTTCTTTGTGTTTTATGCGACAACGTGGAAGACGGCTTTGTCTGTAACGCGATACTCTATACCGGAGGAGATGGAAAGAGGGTCAGTCGTTGCCAATATAGGTGCAGACCTAGGATTGGATGTAGAAGAGTTAACTCATCGGGAGGTAAAGCTAGACATCTTTAATAATAAAAAATATTTAGAAGTTAATACAGTTACGGGGGAGCTGTTTATTATTGAAAAAATAGACAGAGAAGACATTTGTCAAGCAAAAACGTATTGTTTTGTCAAGCTGGATCTTATCATTGAAAGCCCTTTGCGTATATTCAACATTGAATTGGGCATAACAGACATAAATGATAATGCACCGCGTTTCCGAAGAGAAAAAATAGAGATGGACGTTTCTGAGTCTGCGTCACCAGGTGAAAGATTTTCTTTACCCAATGCACATGATCCGGATGTTGGGGTGAACACTGTTAATTCTTACAAACTTAGCAATAGCGACCATTTTACTATAGATATTCACTCTGGTAGTGATGGAACAAAGTATGTCGAGTTAGTACTAAAGAAGTCGTTGGACCGAGAGGAACAGGCAGTACACACCCTTATTATAACTGCTGTGGATGGGGGAGTGCCCGCACGCTCCGGAACTGCAAATATTGTCGTTCGTGTCTTGGATATAAATGACAATGCCCCTCACTTTGACTTCACAGTGTACTCTGTAAATATTACAGAGAATTCCCCCATCGGCACCCTTGTAGCAAAACTGAATGCAACGGATAAGGATGAAGGTTCAAACGCAGAAGTAACGTATTCTTTTACACTTTACACGTCAGAGAAAACGCAAGACGTGTTTCAATTGAATTCAAAAACTGGCGAAATAAATATGAAAAACACAGCTGATTTCGAAGACATTGAAATATTTGAAATGCATATCGAGGCCAAAGATAATAGCCCCAATCCGCTATCCAGTCAATGTACAGTAACAGTGCACATTATGGATATGAACGATAACCATCCGGAGATAACCATAAAATCACTAAAGAATACGGTGAAAGAAGATGTTGCTGTCGGAACAGTTATAGCCCTGGTTAGTATAAGTGACAGAGACGTTGGTGATAACGGTAAAGTTCTTCTTACAATGAACAAAAATGTACCATTTGTGTTAAATAAATCATCTGATTATCTTTACGAACTGCTAGTCTCAGAACGATTAGATCGTGAAATTACTCCAGAATATGAAATCACTTTGATAGTGACAGACAGTGGAATGCCTCCACTGTCTGATAATGAAACTATAGTAGTGCACTTGTTAGACGTGAATGACAATTCACCTCAGTTTCCACAGACTTTTTATACTATAACTGTTATGGAAAACAATCCACCAGGAGCTTTATTGGGTGCTTTAACTGCCGTGGACCCTGATCTCTACGAAAATCAGTATCTAGTGTATTTCATGATAGAAAAAGAAATAGTAAACACCTCAATGTCCATGTTGTTTTCCATTAACCCAGAGAACGGTAACCTCTACGCACTAAAGTCGTTTGATTATGAGATAGAGAAAGAGTTTTTTTTTCACGTCGAGGCTAGAGACTCTGGTGTTCCGCCTGCGAGTAGTAACGTTAGTGTACACATTACAATCGTAGACCAGAACGACAACGCACCAGTCATAGTGTCTCCATGGAGAGCACACGGATCCGTTGTGGAAGAAAAAATACCCAGAGCCACCGATAAAGGAACTCTGATTGCAAAGGTTATTGCTATAGACTCAGACTCTGTGCACAACTCTCGGATAACATACCAATTTCTCCAAAACACGGATGCTACATTGTTCAGTTTAGATCAGCACAACGGAGAGATCAGGACAACAAGAATGTTTAGTTACAGAGACTCGCGCCACCAACGACTGGTGGTGATCGCAAAGGACAACGGGGCGCCCTCTCTTTCTGCTTCAGTAACTATCAAACTATCCACAGTGGAGACCGCTCTTAAAACCTACGCCGACATGACTGAAGTGCCTTTGGAATACGATATCTTTTCAGACTTCAACTTATATCTGGTGATTGGACTGGGTTCGGTTTCATTCTTGTTATTGATCACCATATTGCTGACCATCGTCCTGAAGTGCCAGAAATCGAAACCTAACAAGGCTACTCCTCCCTGTAGGAACAGTGTGATCAGTGAGAGGAACTCTACTGTCGCCGATTCCACCCTGGTCTCTAATGACGCCTACTGGTATAGTTTGTTTCTGGCAGAGACTCGGAAAGGAAAACTGGTAGTTCGACAGCCTGTGCCAAAGGGGACAAGGTACTATGTGTCTAGTATACCGAGGAGCACAGGACTTACTGATACTAGTGACTCCGCTGCATCGACCCTTCAGGTAAGTAATATACCATAACACTGATTAACACTGTATGTTTTGAACGACAAACTGAATGAAACATAAACTGTCTCACAAATTATGTCATTATCATCCTTGTTTATAACCAATATAATCTGTTAGTTTTGTTTAATTCCAGATAATTTCAGATGATTCCTTTGCATTACTAAAGTAAAAACATAAAAATAAATAAAAAAATAAAATTTTGGGATGTCAGTACTGAGCCTTTCTTTTGCAATTACAACAACACATACGCTTAATATTGATTTAACAAATTGTCTAATCATTTGTACCAACATTTCTAACAACTAGAGAGATTTCCTTTTTAATTCATGGCCAACAATTCACCTATGTGGAGTTGTTCTCTTCTGACCTTGCGGATTTTTCCGGGTATTGTGATTTTCGCTTACGTTCCAAAGACAGGCGTCATGCTTTTTGCCTCAGGTTCGGTCTAAGCTCCATTTGATTCCGAATCGGATTAAGCAGATAGGAAAATGAGAATGAAAGAATTAATAAATAAGAAAATGTTTTGCTTACATTTACAGTGCAGATTATTATTTTAAGTACATTGAATCATCATTTTCTTTCAGTTTAGACATGTACATTATTCTATTATTGACAAGAAAATACAAAACATATGTTATTATTTAAGGGTAATTAAGCCTTTGTCATCTGGTTTGCAACTTTAGATTTGTGCACAGAGTGGCGCTATTTCCCAGACAACCACAACCAGTTCACTGAGCGCGTTGTGCTTGTCGCCATGTACAGAAAGAGAATCTTGTGAATTACAGGATTTGTTGCCTTTTTTTTATTCCGATCAAAGTTTTTTTTCCTACAAACTCGTCGGCTATTATCATTAACTATTTTGACCAGTTGTTGGAATCTGATGTTTATGGACTGTATGGGATAATGCAAGAAAACAACACAATGGGGAATCATATGAACGCACAGTGGTCGAGGAGGTACGTCTTAGTTGTTGTATTTTTCTCTGCGGTGATCTACACTACCTTCGCTGTTACTCACTATTCAATCCCTGAAGAGATGGAAGAAGGATCGGTGTTTGCAAATTTAGCTTCAGATTTAGCACTCGACCTTGATGCACTCCTTAAACGAAACGTGCGTTTAGATGTTATCGCTAACAAAAAATATATTGGCATCAACGATAAAGGGGAGCTCTACATATTAGAAAAGATTGATCGTGAATATCTGTGTCTTGGTAAAACAACTTGCTTTTTAAAAATGGAATTGATTCTTGAAAGCCCTGTGCGCATATTTTACATAGAACTAGAAATAATTGATATAAATGACAATAATCCAAATTTTAGACGAGATACTATTCATTTAGACATATCTGAATCCACACCGCTAGGTGAAAAAATTTCCGTTAGGAATGCGGTGGATTCTGACGTTGGCTCGAACGCTGTTAAAACATACTATTTAAGTGACAGTGAATACTTTGGCATTGAGGTACAGTCAGGAAGAGACAGTTCTAAATTTGCTGATTTGATCCTGAAAAAGGGATTAGACCGCGAAATCCAAGCTGTCCATAATTTGATACTCACTGCAGTGGATGGGGGTGTGCCGGCTCGCTCCGGAACAGCCAGCATCATCGTAAACGTTCAGGATGCAAATGACAACGCGCCTAGGTTTGATCAAGATAGTTACACAATAAATGTAACAGAGAACTCTCCAATAGGAAGTCTCGTAGTTAAAATGAACGCAACAGACTTAGACGAAGGATCTAACTCTAAAATTACATACTCGTTCGGCTTATATACGTCCGAAAAGGCACAAGAGGCATTTAGCTTAAACAAAGACACTGGTGAGATAAGAGCTAAAGGCATTATTAATTATGAGGATTTCAGAATTTATAATATGGAAATTAAAGCAACGGATCAAGGTATCCCTCCATTATCTGGTCAGTGCAAAGTAACCGTTATGGTTACAGACATGAATGACAATCACCCTGAAATATCAATACGATCATTTTTAACTTCTGTTAAAGAGGATGTGGCTGTAGACACGGTCATTGCAGTGGTAAGTCTAAGTGATAAAGATGCAGGAGAAAACGGCCAAATAGATATTAATATATCTGATAAACTGCCTTTTGCTTTAAAAAAATCCTCTGATAATTTTTATGAACTGGTCGTGTCTGAGGAGTTAGATCGGGAAAAGGTTGCAGAATATGATATTACGTTTACCGTTACTGATCGAGGTAACCCTCCACTATCTGATAACGAAACTGTAAATCTAGAAATACTGGATGTTAATGATAACGTTCCACAATTTCCTAAGACATTTTATGAAATACAGGTTATGGAAAATAACCCACCTGGGGCATTGTTGTGTTCCTTAACTGCTATTGATCCAGACCTCCATGAAAACCAATATTTAGTTTATTTTATAATAGAAAGGGAAATAATTAACACTTCAATTTCTATGTTGTTCTCTATAAATCCAGAAAACGGTAACCTTTACGCACTGAAAACATTTGATTATGAGATAGAGAAGGATTATCTATTTCATGTTGAGGCAAGAGACTCTGGTGTTCCAGCACTTAGCAGTAATGTGACAGTTCATATTGTTGTACTTGACCAGAACGACAACATCCCAATTATAGTGTCTCCATGGCGTGCGCACGGCTCCGTGGTAGAAGAAAACATACCTAGATCAACCGATAAAGGAACTCTTCTAGCAAAAGTGATCGCTATTGACATGGACTCGGTGCACAACTCTCGAATTACTTACCAGTTCCTCCAAAATACTGATGCTACATTGTTCACTTTGGACCAATACAATGGAGAGATCAGGACAACAAGAATGTTTAGTTACAGAGACTCACGTCACCAACGGCTGGTGGTAATTGCGAAGGACAACGGAGAACCGTCTCTTTCTGCTACAGTCACCATCAAACTGTCGACAGTGGAGACCGCTCTTAAAACCTATGCTGATATGACTGAGGTGCCTTTGGAATATGACATCTTTTCAGATTTGAATCTTTATCTCGTTATTGGATTGGGCTCGGTCTCATTTCTTTTATTGATCACAATACTAGTGACCATTGTGCTGAAATGTCAGAAACCAAAACCAAGCAAAGCTGCTCCTCCCTGTAGGAGCAGTGTTATCAGTGAGAGAAACTCTACCATTGCCGACTCCACCCTGGTCTCTAATGATGCCTATTGGTATAGCCTGTTTCTGGCAGAGACAAGGAAAGGAAAGCTGGTAGTTAGACAGCCTGTGCCAAAGGGGACTAGATACATTGTGTCCAGCATACCAAGGAGCACATGCCTGACTGACAATTGTGACTCAGCTGCATCCACTTTGCAGGTAGGAATTCCCTTTTCCCCTAATCATTACTAATCATAGAGTGGTCTTATCAATTGCAATTAAAACAAATTTAGTTCTGAAGATAGCATAAACATAAACCTCTCTGCAATTTCAGGATTGTGTTATTGTATGTGATTTTTTAAGTGCTACTCCCTGTTAAATAAAGATCAACCTGTTTGAGTGGGTGTAGGGTTACATGTCCTTTGATAGTCAAATTACAAATGTGTGTAACATGCATAATTGCATTTATTTAGTCAGTTTTAACGGCTAAATAAATTTATAATTGTACAATGCCACAGTTGAGAGGTATGTCTCACATAATCTAAACTAAATAAACATGCCCAAGACAACAAATAGCACCTATCTCAGGCGCATATCAGGTATGCATTGACTGTCCATAGCATATTACTTTGTGGTTGACTTAGAACATTATTAAATATATAAACACATCCTGGTTTCTACCAGAGGAATATTTTAAGGTAATTTCCACAATCAACAGCTAAAAATCAACAAATTACACTCAAGTTTTCAAGTAGCAAACACTTTGCTGTTCTGTTTTTTTTTTTTGGCGTAGTGCCACATAGACTACTTTCACCAGGTTGTGACAATATGTCAGGCAATGCATCAAACATAAAAAATATTGCACTTTGGAAATGTTGAAAACACAGTTAATATATCATGATATACTTTCATCATTGGCAAACATGTCACTTCTCACAACTGTAACTGACCTCTATCTAATTTCAAGAAGTATATTTGTCCTGAAACTGTCTAGTATATGGGTAGGGGACGGGACATTGAACATCCATCCATCCATTATCTTCCGCTTAATCCACTCGGGGTCGTGGGCCAGCCAGTGCCCACCTGGCAATTCTGAGTGCAAGGGCAGGAACAACCCTTGACGGGTGCCAATCCATCGTAGGGCACACACAGTCAGGCACACAGTCACACACTCAGGGTCATTTTAAAGGCCCCAATTAACCTAACAAGCATGTCATGTGGGAGGAAACCGGAGTACCCAGAGTAAACCCATGCAGACACGGGGAAGACATGCAGACTCCACACAGATAGGACACAGGTCACTCCACCCTGAGACTGAACCCGGGAACCTTCCTTCATTAGTTCACAAATAATTTAAGTAAGATTTACTGTACTGTGAGGTTTACTCTTTATGCGAGTATTTTGCAATAGGTTACATACTTACACTTAAACCGTTAGTCATTTTTGCAACTATAACGTCTCAGTAATTTCTAGGTAATGCCAATTTGATGCATTAAGCCAGTGATTGCGCACAGTGGCGCTGTTCTCCATGAAATGCAACGATTTTCCTGCTCACGATTACTGTATAGCCATTGTCCTTTGCGAGACTGAAGACCTACGTTGTGTTGCCTTCCGAGAATCTCTGCTATAAACATTCTAAAGGATTTTATTCATCAACGTCTCCAAATGGCTTATTAGATTTTTATGATTTAATTTCGGTCTGTATAGATTTTTTAGGGCTTGACTTTTCTTTTCTCAGCTCATTATATGATAGAGCAATGAATGCTCGTGAAAAAAATACGCAAATGAAAAGATACGTTATCTTCATCGTTCTCATTATCTTTTTAAGTACAGCGTCGGCTGTTACACACTATTCTATTTCTGAAGAAATGGAGGAGGGTTCAGTGGTAGCCAATTTAGCGACGGATCTTGGACTGGATCTTATGACGCTGGATAAACGACAGATACGACTGGATATGCTGTCTAATAAAAAATATCTGGATATCAACAACAAAACAGGCGAGTTGTTCATCCTAGAGAGAATAGATCGAGAGTACACTTGCAGCACTAAATTAACATGTATTATGAAGCTGGATGTGACCATAGAAAACCCAGTGAGGATGTTTAACATTGAATTAGAAATATTAGATATTAACGACAACGCGCCACATTTTAGGAGAGACACAATGCATTTAGATATTTCTGAATCAACCCCTGTTGCAGAGCGGTTTTCCTTAAACAATGCGGTTGACAATGATATCGGCGTTAATTCCATAAAAACGTATTATCTTAGTGACAGTGATCACTTTTCTATTGAAATCCAAACGGGTCGTGATGGGTCTAAATTTCCAGACTTGGTTTTGAAAAAGGCTTTAGACAGGGAGGAAGTTGCTGTCCATAATTTAATACTCACTGCTGTTGATGGTGGTGTGCCCAGACGCTCTGGAACCGCCAGCATTATTGTGCGCGTTCTTGATACAAATGACAACGCCCCTCAGTTCGACAAAGACAGTTATATTATAAATATAACAGAAAATTCAGCAATTGGGAGCCTTGTAATTAAATTAAACGCAGTGGATCCAGATGAGGGATCAAATTCCGATCTCACCTACACATACAGTTTATATACATCTGAAAAAACACAAGAAACATTTGATGTAAACCCAAACAATGGGGAAATAAGAGTTAAAGAAGTAATTAATTATGAAGACTTTAGGATTTATGACATGGAAATTGTGGCAACAGACAAAGGAACTCATGCACTATCTGGAAAATGTAAAATACGAATTTTAATTACAGATATGAATGACAATCATCCCACAGTGTCTATCAAATCACTGTCAAGTCCAATCAAAGAAGATATAGAAGTGGGAATGGTCATTGGGGTGATTATGGTAAGTGATAAAGATTCTGGAGAAAATGGTCAAATTGACGTTCATATTCCTGGTGATTTACCTTTTGCGCTCAAAGAAGCTTCTGATAGCTACTTTGAGCTAGTGGTGTCTGAACCCTTGGATCGGGAAAAGGTTTCGGAATATGATATTACATTTACCGTTACTGACAGAGGTAATCCTCCACTGTCTGACAATGAAACTGTAACTATTGAACTGCTAGATGTTAACGATAACATTCCACAGTTTCCACAGTCGTTATATATAATAAAGGTTATGGAAAATAATGCACCTGGTGCTTTACTAAGCTCCTTAACTGCACACGACCCAGACCTCCATGAAAATCAGTACTTGGTGTATTTCATAATAGAAAAAGAGATAGTGAACACTTCCATGTCCATGCTGTTCTCCATTAACCCAGAGAACGGTAATCTTTACGCACTGAAAACATTTGATTATGAGATAGAGAAGGAATTTATTTTTCACATAGAAGCCAGAGACTCTGGTATTCCTCCACTCATCAGCAAAGTAGCAGTGCATATCAGAATCCTAGACCAGAATGATAACACCCCAGTTATAGTGTCTCCATGGCGCGCATATGGTTCAATTATAGAAGAAAAAATTTCAAGGTCTATTGATAAAGGGACTCTAATAGTCAAAGTTATTGCTATTGACACAGATTCGGTGCACAACTCTCGGATTACATATCAGTTTCTCCAGAATACTGATGCAACGTTGTTTAGCTTGGACCAATATAATGGAGAGATCCGGACAATGAGAATGTTTAGTTACAGAGACTCGCGCCACCAACGACTGGTGGTGGTCGCTAAGGATAATGGAGAACCTTCTCTCTCTGCTACAGTCACCATCAAACTTTCGACAGTGGAGACCGCTCTTAAAACCTATGCTGAAATGACTGAGGTGCCATTGGAATATGATATTTTTTCAGACTTGAATCTTTATCTGGTTATTGGTCTTGGCTCGGTGTCATTTATGTTACTGATCACTATATTGGTGACCATCGTGCTGAAGTGCCAGAAATCAAAGCCCAGCAATGCTGCTCCTTCCTGTAGAAACAGTGTGATCAGTGAGAGGAACTCCACTGTTGCCGATTCCACCCTGGTCTCCAATGATGCCTATTGGTATAGTTTGTTTCTTGCAGAGACGAGAAAAGGAAAACTGGTAGTTAGGCAGCCTGTAACAAAGGGGACGAGGTACATGGTATCAAGCTTACCAAGAAGTACTGGACTTACCGAGACTAGTAACTCAGCTGCATCCACTCTACAGGTAATTGAAAATGTAATTATATGTTTATAAATATATTTTGTTAATATAAGCTTAAAGATTACTACATGAGCTAAGAATTTTTAATTGTTTATCTAATCCACAGCCTCATAAATATGTTGTTATTCAAACGTTACCGTGTGTTCATATTGTGATATATTTTGTTTGCATTTTCTTATCAATAATACATTGTGCTGCTATATTATGGTAGACTTCTGAAGACATATATTGATGCTTTCATACGTACCTAAACTCAATGGATTGCATACACTTAAGGCATTTTATGGGTTAAAGCTCTTGCTCAAGGACCCAACGAGGGCAGCTTTGTAGAGGTGAGATTTGATCCCTGGACCTTGTGGTCCGGAGAACTGAAACAGCTTTCTTAAAACCAAGGCTTTTAACGCAACTACACGAACTTGGATCACTATTAGGCGCAATGGATTATGCATTAAATGTGCACATAGCGTCGCTGTTCTCCCATAAAACATGCTTTTCTGCTGCATCCAGTCACCATTATTTTACCTGCAGTCCGTCGTGGGGCATCTAACGCTACGCTCACGATAATTGCACCGTTGACAACGTATTAACATTTTTGCATTGCTTGCCCTATCTCATCTATGATTTCAAGATACATTATATTTGGATACCAGTTAAAATCTAGACAATGGAGGACAGCATCATGAAACTGTTATCTCGGAGGTACGTCGCTATATCCCTCCTAATCTTTGCGCTTTTGTACACGGCATCTACTGTTACTCATTATTCTATACCTGAGGAATTGGACGAAGGGACAATACTTTCAAACCTGGCGATCGATTTAGGACTTGATCCGAAAACCTTAAGTACTCGTAAAATGCGATTAGACGTTATGGCCAATAAAAAATATTTGGATGTTAACAAAGAAACGGGGGAGCTTTACATTGTTGAGAAAATGGACAGAGAACAATTATGCAACGTTAAAACAGCAACCACATGCTTTTTGAAGCTGGATGCCATAATTGAAAACCCAGTAAGAATGTTTAACATTGAACTGGAGATTATGGACATAAATGATAATTCACCACATTTTCGCCGGGACAGCATTCATCTTGATATATCAGAATCGACGCCAGTAGGAGAGAAGTTTTCGCTTACCAATGCTGTTGACCCTGATGTTGGATCAAACTCCGTGAAAACCTATTACCTCAGCGAAAGTGACCACTTTCATATTGACATCCAAACAGGACGTGATGGGTCGAAATTCACAGACTTGATTTTAAAAAGAGGGCTTGACCGTGAAGAACAGGCAATACATAATCTTATTCTCACTGCTGTGGATGGCGGAAACCCCGCGCGCTCTGGAACAGCCAGTATCGTTGTACGTGTGCTGGATACAAACGACAACGCCCCTCAGTTCGACCAAGACAACTATACCATAAATATTATGGAAAATCTGCCAATCGGGAGCCTCGTGGTCAAATTGAACGCAACAGATAAAGATGAAGGAACGAATTCTGACATTGAGTACTCATTTAGTCTTTATACTCCCGAAAAAACACAATCTATGTTTGAATTAAATCCAGATAATGGTGAAATACGAGTTAAAGAAATGACAAATTATGAAGACTTTAGAATATATTATGCTGAAATAATAGCCAAAGACAAAGCTGTCAATTCATTATCGGAAAAATGCACACTAGCTATAATAATAAATGATATTAATGACAATCATCCTGAAATATCGATTAAATCATTTTCAAGTCCCATTAAAGAAAATGTGGCTGTAGATACAGTTATTGCTGTACTTAGTGTAAGTGATAAGGACTCGGGAGAAAATGGCCAGATTGATGTTCACATTTCCTCAAAATTACCTTTTATACTTAAAGAATCAACTGACAACTATTATGAACTAATGGTGTCTCACCCATTAGATCGGGAAAAGGTTTCAGAATATGAAATTACAGTTACAGTTACTGACAGAGGAAATCCTCCACTATCTGATAACGAGACTATAACTCTTGAACTGCTGGACGTTAATGACAACATTCCACAATTTTCAAAATCTGTTTATACTATACAGGTTACAGAAAATAACCCACCTGGGGCTTTACTAAGTTCATTAAATGCTATAGATCCAGATCTCCATGAAAATCAGTATCTAGTGTATTTCATAATAGAAAAAGTAATAGTAAACAATTCCATGTCCACGCTGTTCTCCATTAACCCAGAGAACGGTGACCTTTATGCACTAAAGACGTTTGATTATGAGATAGAGAAAGAGTTTATTTTCCATGTTGAAGCCAGAGACTCTGGTGTCCCACCCCTCAGCAGTAACGTGAGTGTTCACATTATTATTCTGGACCAGAACGATAACCCACCGGTTATAGTGTCTCCATGGCGTGCCCACGGTTCAACCGTAGAGGAAAAAATACCAAGATCGACCGATAAAGGAACTCTTATAACCAAAGTAATTGCTATTGACTCAGACTCGATGCACAACTCTCGAATTACATACCAGTTGCTTCAGAACACCGACGCTACACTATTCAACTTGGACCAGTACAATGGAGAGATCCGGACAACAAGAATGTTTAGTTACAGAGACTCTCGTCACCAACGGCTGGTGGTGATCGCTAGGGATAATGGAGAGCCTTCTCTCTCTGCTACAGTCACCATCAAACTTTCCACAGTGGAGACCGCTCTTAAAACATATGCGGACATGTCAGAGGTGCCATTAGAATATGATATATTTTCAGACCTGAATCTTTATTTGGTGATCGGATTAGGCTCAGTGTCATTTTTGCTATTGATCACCATATTAGTGACCATTGTTCTGAAATGTCAGAATTTGAAACCCAGCAAAGCTGCTACTCCGTGTAGAAACAGTGTGATCAGTGAGAGGAACTCTACTATCGCCGATTCCACCCTTGTCTCCAATGATGCCTATTGGTATAGCTTGTTTCTGGCAGAGACTCGAAAAGGGAAGCTTGTAGTTAGACAGCCTGCACCAAAGGCGACGAGGTACTTTGTGTCCAGTATACCAAGGAGCACTGGACTTACCGAGACTAGTGACTCAGCTGCGTCTACCTTACAGGTAATTAAGAATATCACTGTACTAGGTGACTAATATTGCTCTTATATGACCAAAAAAGACAATTCAATTAAACAAATGAGACAGAAAAAAATATAATTGGTCATCTATTTATGATAAAATAATATTTATGATAAGAAAATTGTGCAGTGTTACATATTTGTGAGTGGTAATGCAAGCATGTGAATTACCAGTTACTTTGAAGTTTAGAATAGAGTCAGGTGTTTTTAGTATATGGATTAGGTGTAAATTGGTGACCTGTTTAATTTTAATAACAGATATTTTAAATCTAATATTTAGTATGTCATGGCAATACCAAATTAGGTTTATGAGTTGTTATTGATAAACAATAACAACAAGCTTAAAAATGTTTCAAAATAATTTCTAAAGTGTTTGGACTTCATCAGTCAAATGGAGCAAGACCTTTACCTATACACCACAGGTGTGGTTGCCCTACAGACGACATTTCAAAAGCAAGGCATGTAGTCTACAAAGTTACAACAGAACTCAAGGTATCATCAATGCACTTAATTTTTTACTCACATTGGCTAATGAGTCCACCATCTAGAGAAACTTAATGAAATGATTTTGTGAATATTTTGTGGAGAGATGAGACCGAAGTAAAATGTTGTGTTGTAAATGGAAAGTGCTTTACCTTGTCAATGGAAAACAATGCATTCCAGCATAAGAACATTATCACATGTGTGAAACATTGGAGCATGATAAATGTGGTCTTGTTTTGTTGGATTTAGAACAGAGTGGTTTGTAAGGATAAGACAGCTAAACCTCAAGAGGATGTGTTTCACGCAGGAAATTGTCAGGCATGCATATATGTTGTTCTAACAATGAACAGGAAAAGAAGAATAACAAGGTAATATTTTGCTTTTGCAAAGTTCTGATCTTAATGCAAGAGAAGTACTGTATTTTATATGGCCCTCAAGCAAGCAGTTTTTGTGAGGAAACCAACTAACATCCCAAAGTTGAAGCTGTTCTGTACAAATGAATTAAATAGAGCAAAGGCTTCTAACACTTGTATGGTTCTAACACATATACTTTGTTTAATATTAAAATTTTATCATCACTTTAATGTTGTTCTACTTTAATGTGGATCTACTTTAGTGTAAAAATCTGACTAAATGTTTAATACAAACTTTCACACACTATGTATAGTTTCAGGTAAACGTTGGTCCAGTGTACTTTATATTAATATTGGTTCCTAATACAACTACGTTACTTAGTTGTTACGTTGGATACAAGGAAATATTTTCAAAAGCCTTTTAATGTAATTGATAAATATAACTTAGTTCATCTTAATTTGATTTGTTTACTGCCATACTTTATTCCTCATTTAATACGAATGCTTATTTTGTCAAAAGTTTATCAACATATATTTTATGCAATATATCTTCCATACTTCCATGTAAAGCTGTCATTTGGTCAAAGTATGATTATTTCTTTTCAAAGAAAATTACTTTACACTATGTATCCATACGCAAAGCGTCGCTGTTCACCACGAAAACACGCTGCTTAAACGACAGTCGTCATGACAGTTTCTTATTGTGTAGCGAAACCACAGCTTCCGCTTTCAGGTCTCCATGCTGTTTATTCTGCAGCTGGTGGCGAAGAAATATTTAAATGCGTTGTGGGATATTTTTGGAATATACCTAAATGTTGCAGAAAAAAGAAATAACCATGTGCGCGAATTGGAAATGCATGCCTGGAACAAGGTACCTTTCGTTTTTCTGTATGCTATTTGCTGCATTTAAACCAGCGCTGACTGTTAGACATTACTCAATTTCAGAAGAAATGGAAGAGGGCTCCGTTGTTGCAAATTTGGCGGTGGATTTGGGTCTGGATATAAAAACGCTGAACGAGCGAAAAATGCGTTTGGACGTTGCGGCGAACAGGAAGTATTTAGATGTTAACAAAAACACAGGAGAGATGTTCATTGTGGAGAAGATTGATAGGGAATACCTCTGTAACACAAAATCAGCCACGACATGTGTTCTTAAGCTGGATGCTACAATAGAAAACCCTGTTCGATTATTCAATATTGAACTGGAAATAATAGACATTAATGACAATGCCCCGCATTTTAGGAGGGATAGTATGCACTTAGACATATCAGAGGCAACTACAGTGGGTGAGAGGTTTTCGCTGACTAATGCTGTGGATCCTGACATTGGCTCAAATTCAGTTAAAACATATTATCTTAGTGAAAGTGAACATTTTAGTATTGAAATACAGACTGGACGAGATGGGTCCAAGTTTGCTGACTTGATTTTGAAAAAAGCTTTAGACAGAGAAAATCAGGCTATCCACAATCTAATACTCACTGCTATAGATGGCGGAGTCCCCGCGCGCTCTGGAACAGCCAGCATTATTGTCCGTGTGCTGGATACAAACGACAACGCCCCCAGGTTTGATAAAGAAAGTTACACACTATATTTAACTGAAAACTCACCAATTGGTAGCCTTGTAATTAAATTAAACGCTACTGATTTAGATGATGGGTCAAACTCAGAAATGTTATATACTTTTAGCTTATACACTTCTGAAAAAGCACAGAAAACTTTTAGTTTAAATCCAGAAAACGGAGAAATCAGAGTGAAAGAAATGATAAATTTTGAAGACTTCAATATTTATAATATGGAAATTGTAGCATCTGACAAAGGAACACATTCTTTGTCAGGACAATGTAAAATTACTATTTTTATTACAGATATGAACGACAACCATCCAGAAATTTCCATAAAATCATTCACCAGTCCTATTAAGGAGGATGCGGCTGTGGGGACCGTTATCGCAGTGGTCAGCGTAGGTGATAAAGACTCAGAAGAAAATGGACAAATAGACATTCAAATATCTAACAAACTACCTTTTGAGCTCAGGGAGACATCTGACAATTATTATGAACTTGCCATTTCAGAACCGCTGGATCGAGAAAAGGTTCCAGAATACTACATCACGCTTACCGTTACTGACAGAGGAAACCCACCATTAACTGACAATGACACTGTAATTCTTGAACTGTTAGATGTGAATGATAATGTTCCACAGTTCCCACAGTCGTCTTATACAATACAGGTAATGGAAAATAATCCACCTGGGGCTTTACTGAGCTCCATCACGGCAAATGATCCAGATCTACATGAAAACCAGTATCTAGTATATTTTATATTAGAAAAAGAGATAGTGAACACGTCCATGTCCATGCTGTTCTCCATTAACCCAGAGAACGGTAACCTTTATGCACTAAAAACATTTGATTTTGAGATAGAGGAGGGGTTTATATTCCACATTGAGGCCAGAGACTCTGGTGTTCCTCCACTAAGCAGTAACGTGACCATACATGTTATGATCATCGACCAGAATGACAACGCACCAGTTATAGTATCTCCATGGCGCGCACATGGTTCCATTGTGGAGGAAAAAATACCAAGATCCACCGATAAAGGGACTCTGATAGCCAAAGTGATTGCTATTGACACAGATTCTGTGCACAATTCTCGAATTATATACCAATTTCTTCAAAATACCGATGCTACATTGTTTAGCTTGGATCAGTACAATGGAGAAATACGGACCACCAGAATGTTTAGTTACAGAGACTCTCGCCACCAACGGCTGGTGGTGATCGCCAAGGACAATGGGGAACCTTCACTCTCTGCTACAGTCACCATCAAACTTCACACAATGGAGACTGCTCTCAAAACGTATGCAGACATGACAGAGGTGCCTTTAGAATACGATATCTTTTCAGACTTGAACCTTTATCTGGTGATCGGACTGGGCTCTGTGTCATTTCTTTTACTAATCACCATATTGGTGGTCATCGTACTGAAGTGTCAAAAACCGAATGTAAGCAATGCTGCTCCTCCCTGTAGGAACAGTGTGATCAGTGAGAGGAACTCTACTATTGCCGATTCTACACTAGTGTCCAACGATGCCTACTGGTACAGTTTGTTTTTGGCGGAAACCAGAAAAGGGAAGCTGGTAGTTAGACAGCCTGTCCCAAAAGGGACAAGATATATTGTGTCAAGCATACCAAGGGGCACAGCAATGAGTGACACTAGTAATTCAGCTGCCTCTACCTTACAGGTAAGTAGTGTAAAATAATTTAAGTATTAGCTTTTACCCTTTCTTTTGACGTAAGTCTCATGTGGGAAGCTTCAAGAGGAAGCTTTATTCAATTTTTGTTGGAAGCATATGTTTCATGTGGGTTTGTCTTGTTTCCGAAATAATTATTAAACGTGGAAAATGCATACTAAAAGTGCATCTGTACAAAGTTGTACGCAATGCGTCGCTGTTCCCCAGCAAATTGCAACCCCATTCCGAATACGCTTGTCGGTTTCTCACCTCTAAGCTGTGCCATTTCGCTACGTACTTTTTTTGCTGACTGGTCTCATGGTTACTGCTTATGCCAGTTAAGCGATCATACCAGTCATTTATGGTTTGAGAGGTTTGCTTCTGTGTAGTCGGCATGGAGAGGGGTAAAGTTCTACAATTTCACCGAAGGTACGTTTCCGTTTTTTTACTAAGTGCGTTTTTTAAGGCGGCGTTTGCCGTTACACACTACTCCGTTCCTGAAGAAATGGAAGAAGGATCAGTCGTTGCCAACCTTGCTGCGGATTTGGATTTGGACTTGAAGACCTTGAATAAACGTAGTCTGCGGCTGGACATTTTAGCAAACAGGAAGTATCTCGACATAAACAAAGACACAGGCGAACTATTTATAGCAGAGAAAATAGACAGAGAGCTACTGTGTAATATGAAACTGTCATGCTTCCTTAAAATGGATGTTACAATTGAAAATCCCAAACGAATTTTTAACATAGAGCTCGAAATAATAGACATAAATGACAACGCGCCACACTTCCGACGAGATACAATACACCTTGACATATCTGAGTCCACGCTTGTAGATGAACGATTTTCTTTGAGTAATGCAGTTGATCCCGATGTTGGCTCAAATTCAATTAAGACATATTACTTATGTGAAAGCGACCATTTTGCAATTGAAATTCAGACAGGAAGAGACGGATCGAAATTTACAGACTTGGTACTGAAAAAAGGTCTTGACCGCGAGGAACAAGCAGTACACAAACTAATACTCACTGCTGTAGATGGCGGAGTACCAGTTCGCTCTGGAACTACAAGTATCATCGTACACGTTCTCGATACGAATGACAACGCCCCTCAATTCGATCAAGACAGTTATACAATGCACTTAACGGAAAACTCTCCGATTGGAAGTCTAGTTATCAAATTAAACGCAACAGACAAAGACGAGGGAACGAATTCTGAGATCGTGTACTCGTTCAGTCTTTATACATCAGAAAAAACACAAGAAACGTTTAGTTTAAATGCTGATAATGGTGAGATCAGAGTTAACGAAATGATTAATTTCGAAGATGTTAAGGCTTATAACATAAGGGTTATAGCAGCAGATAAAGGAGAAAATAGTCTTTCTGGCCAGTGTACATTAAGCATTTTAATTACAGATATGAATGACAATCATCCAGAAATTTCCATTAAGTCATTTTTCAGTCCAGTTAAAGAGGATGTTGCGATAGGTACAGTAATTGCAGTGGTAAGCGTGAGTGATAAAGATTCGGGTGAAAATGGACAGACATTTATTCATATTTCTGATGATTTACCATTTTCACTAAAAGATGCACCTGATAACCTTTACGAGCTTATAGTTGTAGAACCACTAGACCGTGAAAAGACTTCAGAATATGACATCACATTCACTGTTACAGACAAAGGAAACCCTCCACTCAACGATAATGAAACTGTAACGCTAGAACTGCTGGATGTAAACGATAACGTTCCACAGTTTCCACACTCAGTTTATACGATGCTAGTCACGGAAAACAACCTACCTGGAGCATTGTTAAGTTCATTAACTGCCATCGATCCAGATCTCCACGAAAATCAGTATCTAGTGTATTTCATAATAGAAAAAGAAATAGTGAACACTTCCATGTCCATGCTATTCTCTATTAACCCAGAAAATGGCAACCTTTATGCACTGAAAACATTTGATTATGAGACAGAGAAAGAATTTATTTTCCATGTGGAGGCCAGAGACTCTGGTGTTCCTCCACTTAGCAGTAACCTGACCGTTCATGTTATTATTGTGGACCAAAATGATAATGCACCAGTTATAGTATCTCCATGGCGTGTACATGGGTCAGTGGTGGAGGAAAAAATACCACGATCCACTGATAAAGGAACTCTGATAGCCAAAGTTATTGCTATTGACGCAGATTATGTGCACAACTCTAGGATAACATACCAATTTCTTCAGAATACTGATGCGACGTTGTTCAGCTTGGACCAATACAATGGAGAGATTCGGACAACAAGAATGTTTAGTTACAGAGACTCTCGCCACCAGCGGCTGGTGGTGGTTGCCAAGGACAATGGAGAACCTTCTCTTTCTGCTACAGTCACCATTAAACTTTCCACAATAGAAACTGCTCTTAAAACCTACGCTGACATGACAGAGGTGCCTTTGGAATATGACATATTTTCAGACTTGAACCTCTATCTGGTCATTGGATTGGGCTCTGTTTCTTTTTTGTTACTGATCACCATATTAGTGACTATTGTGCTGAAGTGTCAAAACCCAAGGTCCAGTAAAGCTGCTCCTTCATGCAGAAACAGTGTAATCAGTGAACAGAGGAACTCCACCATTGCTGATTCCACGCTTGTCTCCAACGATGCCTACTGGTATAGTTTGTTTCTAGCAGAAACAAGGAAAGGAAAACTGGTAGTTCGGCAGCCTGTGCCAAAAGGGACAAGGTACTATGTGTCTAGTATACCAAGGAGCACTGGACCAACCGAAACTAGTGACTCAGCTGCATCTACTTTACAGGTAGCTGTGAAGTATTTTATTATTCTTTTTTCGTAGCATCTCTGTTATTTTATCTTTTTAAGCAAATCTGATATTTATAGCTATACTTTTCTCTTTCTAACTAATTGAGAAATATGATGTTTATTTGGTTGTTTTACTTTGATCTTTCTTTTAATACTTTTTTATACCTTTTAGAGATGCAAATAGCAAATTAGCAAATTGTGCTGATCCTCTGCTTTAGACGTACAATGTGAATACTTTTGTTTTATCACACGGGTTAGATATATAATATTTTGTATATTATTTTCATTACTACTGTTAGTTTTGCAGTCATACCAAATACATTTTCTGTTTCCGTTATACTATTTCTTTAATGATACTATTAGTTTTAAAAACACATAAGCATAATTGTTAAGGCAATTAACATTTTGTACTAAACTACTTAATAATGCTTAAAGCAGTTAATAATTAACATGTGAACATGTGAACACACACAAACTCAAGGAGATTGTGTTTGGGGTAGAATAGCGTGTAGGTTGTGAAAATATTTACTAAGCATTGCAAGTTCATAAAGCTTTTTTTGTGTTCTTAAAAATGGAAAGTTTGTTAAGTACATCTGTCGGAAGTGGAATCTGGGTGAATGATGTAATGGTACCAGTTATCCGTTAAAGTGGTTATACTAATGCTCCACCATTTTCACTCAAAAATCAAACTGCAATAACAGTGCAAACTTAATAACATTGATTTGGCTGTGGTGCAGGAAATATGTTGTTGTATATGAGGCAGGTGATATTGTTTCTTAACAGTAATTGTTTCTTAACAACATTTAGACCTCATAGTTGAGATAAGAGATGCTGGGCTTGCTGGCACTGGTTTACTTGTGCTAAATAGGGGCAATTGATTTATAATGTTTTAGTATCAACATTAAGGTGCACACCAGCAGGAGAGGACAGCTACTGTTAATGATTGGAGGGATAGGAAGGGAGTAATGGAGAGGAGCATTGTATAAGGGACAAAGTAGAGGTTAGGGTGAAAGTAATTGGTGATGCACTGTGTGAAAACATTCAGCCATGCATTGCTATTGTGGATGAAGCTGGGGACATGTGTAACACTGGAAGAGTTGGAAGAGAGGGCTACAGGTGGAGGCTGGCTCTTCAGGTAGCTTAGTGGAAGGAGTAGCTGTTATACACGTTTGGTCATGGATAATCAGAATGGAAATAAATAAATGGCAGAAGGAAAAGTAGAGTTGGAAGTTTTTTTTAAGATAGTTTAGGAATGTTTGGATATACATTTAGTAGTCAGTCAGAGGATGTGGGTGAAATAAATGTAACATATTATTATACTTCCTGATTACACTAAATGTCTTAGATTTGTGTAAAGTCTAAAGATAACCCCAGGTGTTCTATCACCAAAGATTCATTATAGGTTGAATAAATGGACTATAGCTATATATAACTCTCTCTATATATATAGCTATATATCAAACTATTGTAATACAGCTGATACACACTGTGCTATTGATTTTCTTTTTGTAGTGGGTTTGACTTCTTTGTTTCTATTTTGTTTGTCTTTTGTTGTTGTGCCATTCATTATTGCTGTATAAGGGTGGTGAGTAAGAATATGAATGTTGTATGAGGTGATAATTTAGTTGAATGGGAATTGTGGTGGAATCACAATACATTGGTAACAGTTCAGTTTGACCCTTGTCTGGATATTAAAATAAGTTCGAAGAACTGCAAAGAGTGGTGTTTAATAGTTCACGTAGAATTTACAGACAAACACTATGCCTTTACAAATGTTCATGCGATTAGTGAACCTTGTCAAAAAAGAACTCTTATTGCTCAAGCAGGATACATTTGTAGCTCTTAGATGAGACAGGAATTGTACAATTGATTACGTGAGGGATAGAATAAGGTACATAACATTTATTGTACTGGGGCATTGAAAGATATGGTGCAAGACTAGATATTTTAACTGAGGACTAAAGTCTCTAGTCCTTCTCTAGTCAGTAGTAGCAGATCAGCAAGGTATTTTAGTGGGGTTTATGACTGTGTTGATTTCAGACCACTGTTTTATTTTGTTAAATTTCAGTGAACTTGCAAAGCTTATAGAATAAACTGCTTTCTTTCTCAATTTCATTTAGTTTTGAAATGTGTTGAAAAATAGAAATGGTGAATATGTTTGATGGACGTGACTACTGAATTGTGTTCTTTATTGTTTAAAACTGAACTGAATGAATTTACCAATGCAAGAATGCAAGAATGAAATAAATGTAATCTCTAATGTGCCTTTTCACAGAAAATTAACCATATACTGTTACAGGTATCTACAGCCTTTCAGATGGAAGTCAGCTTCTCTTTAGGACTACGTGGTTTATCCATTTAGATGTATAAAACTATTTGGCACTGACTGACATTTAGGAAGTCTCAGAAGAATGTGTTAAAGACAGTTAGCGGGATCTGAGCTGTCTCAGGGCTGTATTGAGGCTTCTCATGAAGAACAACAATATGATATGATATAATACATGGCATAATATGATGTGATATACACTTTCAAAAGTTCTCCGCAACAGATTCAAGGATAAGCTTTCAACAGTTGTTACAGTTTAACTGCATTGCTGGGTGCTGAATAATCTCATCAAGATAAAAGGCTTGATAATAGATATTTCCTAAAGGTTTAACAAAAAATGTAGTCTTTTTTATTGGACCAACAAAAGACCTTTGATTGTGTGGGTTATACTTATATTCTTGTGGTGCTGTTAAGCTTTGGGTTTGATTAACAATTTTCTTAGGTATCTTACCTTGCTTTGCACATGGATGGATTGTCTGGATATGCTGGGTGGAGGTTCAGGAACTCTGTCCAATTTGAGTGGAAAAGATACAGCATTCTACTGACAGGCCAGTTTTATACACTGGCGTACATACAACAACCTTTGTACCCTGTCCGACCTGGGGTTGAAGTGGGTGCACTATATAACAGTGTACATTTGCTGTGCACTCAAAATACCTTAACACACAACCAGTACAGTCTAAGCTGCTGTGAGCACAAAAGTGAGCACACTCCAAGGTGAAAATGGCCAAATTCAAATTTATTTATGTAACATTTTTTACAATGGTGTATTGTCTCAAAACAGGTTTACAATATTATATTATTTTAAAAGACCAATCCCAAATTGAGCAAGCCTGTGGCAACAATGACAATGACAAATATGAGAAAGCTTTCTCCCCTGCTGTGACTTTTTTAATTCTATAAACTGTTGTGCCCAAAGTGTCATCAGTTTGTGTCGCCACTATTTTTTCCAGTACTGCCTTAACGTTTTCGGGCAAGTAGTTCACTAGAGCTTCATAGGTTGTCACAGGAATCATGTTGTCACATGATGACATTGCGGAGCTGGTAGAGGTTGGTGCGTCATAATCCATTTCAGAATGTCCCACGGATGCTCAATAGGGTTTAGGTTTGGAGACATGCTACCCTTAGTATCTTTAGCAGGGCAATGCTTGACTTGGAGGTGTGTTTCGGGTTGTTATTATGTTGGAATACCGTCCGGTGGATTGCCATTTCATCATGCCCTGCTTTAGTATGTCACAGTACATTTAGGCATTTATGGTCCCCTCAACGAACTGTAGCTTCCCACAGCTGGCAGCACCTATGCAGCAAAACATAACATTCCCACATCCATGATTGACTTTAGGCAAGACACATTTGTCTTTGTACTCCTCATCTAGTTGCTGCCACACATGCTTTATACAATCTGAACCAAATACGTTCATCTTGGTCTCGTCAGACCACAAAGCATGGTTCCAGTAATTAATGTCCTAAGTTTGCTTTCCTTCAGCAAGCTCTTTGTAGGCTTTTTTGAATATCATCTTTGGAAGAGGCTTTCCTTCTGCGACAGCCATGCAGACCAATTTGTGGTGCACAGTGTGCATCTGAGCACTGACAGGCTAGACCCCCCTCACCAACAGGTGCTCTAAACATCTTTGCATGCTCATGGCGAGGCCTGTTCTGAGTGGAAATTGTCTTGTTAAACTGCTTTATGGTCACCATGCTGCCACTCACTTTTAGGGTATTGGCAATTTTTTATCTCTATTTTTCATCTCTTAGGCCTGAGATCCTAGGCCATCTTTATGTAGAGCAATACTTCTTTTTTCCATTAGGTGCCATGTTGCACTTCCAGAGACCAGTATAATCAAGTGTGAGAGCGATGCCGGGGAGGGAAAATGGCTAATTGGGCACAATTTGGCTATTTTCACTTGGGGGTGTAGTCATTACATTACATTTACAGCATTTAGAAGACGCTCTTATCCAGAGCGACTTACAACTCATACAGTCTTACAATCCAAGCGATTTGTGGGTTAAGGGTCTTGCTCAAGGACCCAACTGTGGCAACTTGGCAGAGATGGGATTTGAACCCTGGACCTTCTGGTCCAGAGGCCAGTACCTTAACCGCTAGGCTATCACAGTCACTTTGTTGCTGGATTAGACATTAATGGCTGTATGTTAAGTTATTTTGAAGGCACAACAAATTTATACTGGTGACACTGTTATAGAAGCTATAGACTGACTCATTTATCAAAGTTTTGTATTTTTAGTGTTGTATCATAAAAAGATATAAAATATATATATATATATTATATCCACACACACAAACACGCACACATTATCACACAAATTATATATATATATATATATATATATATATATATAGGGATTTCACAATTTTGCTTTATAACTTGCCAGACCATTATTCTTTACTAACATTGCATGAAACTACCCATTTACCACATTTCCATTCCCTTCCTAACACAGTTATTAAATGCTTTTCTCTTTTCTATTTTGAAGTACTCAAAATGAGCGAGGTCTCTTCCTAAGCTGGAGGTATGCAGCCCTGCCTGTCGTCTTCCCTCTGCAGTGTCTTCACCAAGCAACTTTTGACCTTTTATCTTTTTTCAAAGTAGCATTGTTTGTATTTTGTTTGGTGTTTTGTAGAGTTTAAACTGTGTTGGTGTAGGTTAAAGGAGCTTTGGTACTGATTTTTCAACTGTGTAGAGTTATATTTTCATACATTGTACAGAGAACTACAGCATTTAAAGTCCAGCAATTACATTGACAAATTTGAGGCACGGCTTACTTCCTCGCCAAGTGTACGATTTAAAGTGGAAATTGAGGTTTTATGTCTTTTTCCCAAGTACTTCCTATGTGTTATTAACATACTTCTGTCACAGTTGCACAATGTGACTTTGTACTATATTTAAACTGAACCATGGAATAACACAAATTAAATTGTATAAATAAAAACAGTTGATTTCACACATCTTTGCCAACAGCTGCCTTGACTAAAATCAATGAAAGAGAAGATTCTTACTACGCATTCTCACCTCATGCATGATATATTTTTAAGAAGTATAAGACTATATGTTAAATGGCTAATTGTATAGACCAGTGGTTCTCAAATGTTTTATTGCAGGGTGCCTCTTTTGTATAAATTGTTATTATGTAAATACTGAATATTTTTGCGTTCCCTCAAGCACCTTCCCACTCCAAACTCCAATGGAATCTATTTTAAATATTGTTATACATGAAAAACTACAAATTATCTTTACAGTGAAATTATCACAATTGGCATATGTATGCCTTTTATTTTAAATATATACTTTGTAATAGCATTTCTTTGACCTGCTGTGCCCCCTTGCAAACCCCATACCACCTGCTCAGCTTTTAGAACCACTGGTATAAACCCTTGATATGATATCAGAGTTGATGTTGGTATGTTTCTTTTGGATATAAATTTTACGAAAAAGCTTTTAGCTCAATGTTCACATCACTACCACTGCCACATTCACCCTCTAATTCACTGAGCATGGTATTCGTAGGTATCTGTCAACCAAACAAACTGAGTTTAATCCTAATTTGTTTTGCCTGAAGCCCCTTATTTTAGTGAGAGGCATCGGCTGCATGAGATGTGATCGTGTTCTAACCTATCACAGACTTGTGTCTGAAATAAACTTTGTCTATGAATGTTTAACTGTTTTATCATTGGCAGGCATCCACGACCACCAGCAGCAGCTCTTCGTGAGTCCCAATTCCTGCCGACTGCTCAAGTGATATTATGAAGAGCCATCAGTACCAGTGCTGAACCAAATCCCTGGCATCAAGTCTACAGTTATTAATGTATATTAAAAAAACATCTCTCACAAGGATTCTAATTGCATCTGTATGTTACTATATAACATGAATATATCAATATATAGAATACTGAATTGGGAGGTATTTTACCTCAGGTTGTGATTTGTGGACATGTGTATAGGTCACATAACCGGAATTGTCAATCACTTATTGAATTAACCTCCATAACAATGCATGGACCTGCATGGATATGACTATGGACTTTTTATGAACTTCTGTAGAGTCTTCAGTGATTATTGCAATATTAAAATAAACACAACATTACGAACATAATTATCAAGAAAAAATATCTGCATCTGAGGTAATGCTTGTTTTCTGGATGTGGATGTTTCCACCTTTTGAATAATGTTACTTCTTACCACCAAGGAACTCTACCCACTTTAGTTTTTTCACACTTGAACCCCACTTCAACTGGGTATAGTCACAGGGGTTCTGACATCTATCCCTGAAAATCACAGGATGTCAATCCTTTACAAAGATTGGTAAGGGTCAGTGTTGAAGCACCAGGGGATGATACACTAGCAGTCTCCACTGTCAACATGTGTACTTGTCAAAATACACCTCTGAGACTCAGACCAGAGTCCTTATGGGGGATGGGGAGTCTTGTATTAGACCACGCACCACCCTATGACCACATTATTATTTATAATAATAATAATAATTAAATTACAAGGAAATGTAAAAGGAAATGTGTGTTGGTGATGTCTGTATGTTGTATCAAATCTGTAGTGTAGCTTTACCTTTACATGTTTTAAGCTTTAGGATAAGCATGGATAAGCTTTCCTGTTCCGCAACACATTTCTTCTATACTGTATTTATTAAATCATCAAGAAAAAGTAGAAATCAACTTATTAAAATGTCAAATTTCAAAAACCTCTTCAACTGTATACTTTGTGTAGTGAAAATGTGTTTACCTTTCAGATATGTGGTAGCAATCAGTTGCTGTTCTACTCTTTTTCCATGTATTAATTAATTTGTCAGTATTACTAAACCGTGCTGATGTTGGGTGAGATTTCAGTTATATGTGCTGTAAAATTTACTCCCTGTATGAAATGTTATTCTCATGTTTTTTGATAATTTAAATGTGAACCACTATGACCACGTTATCCTTGCCTTATAGTAACTGGTAATTAATTTTTAATTATTTTTTTTTCAATTGTAATATTGTAGTTATCTTAAATATAATAATTTAAAATATTAACAGAAATTTTGTTACTAGATTTAAGTTTTTTTGTTTAAGTTTTGTAAAGTGCTATACTGGTTATGCAATATTTATATAATTACGTTAACCCATATGACATTGTTACTTATTTTTTTAAACCTGTTTGTTTATGTTGTTCTGCCACTTAAACAACAACAAAATAGCATAATTAGTTAAATAAAAATTCTAAATAGAAATGACAAGAATATACGTTTATGGATAATTATGTATCAAGACAATTATCAAAAAGGAAATAACAGTGAGCACATTATGTGCTGTGCTTTGTATACTCTTTATTATGCTCCTTTATTGCTGTTTTACTCTATGATAAAGAAAGACCTCTTTGTATTTGGTCTTTTTAGCATTGCAGTATAAGGCCTAAAGAAACTGAATATGATGTGTAACCAGATACTCTATGCTGATCAGAAAGGAGGTTGAAAATGGATTGGAGGTATTGTTAAAACTTCATAAAAGTGTGCCTACTCAGTTAAATATAGAAAGAGAATCAATGTGTGTGTGAGAAAGCTTGGATGTCTTTAAGGCCCGTACAGTCAAAATAAGTACAATTAATTCAACCAAAATCATCCTTTATGGGCCATCCTTCTATAATCACTTGGTTCCTAAAGCACAAAACAGATTGTTTAACTGTTTTTATTATTATTATTATTATTATTATTATTATTATTATTATTATTATTATTATTATTATTATTATTATTATTATT
>JAUZST010000978.1:0-25141 GCA_034779995.1 Parotocinclus haroldoi | reverse complement strand
CTGTTTGAAGTGGGAGCACAGAATGGAGAGATACGAACTGTACGTCAGGTCACTGATAAAGATGCTGTGAAACAAAAACTGACTGTAGTTGTGGAGGATAACGGACAGCCACCTCGCTCAGCTTCAGTTAATATCAATATAGCTGTAGCAGACAGTTTTTCTGCAAGGATCTCAGAATTCACAGATTTTACTCCTGACAAAGGAAATAATGAGGACCTTACGTTTTATTTAGTCTTAGCTTTGGCTGCTGTTTCTTTTCTCTTCATCACAACTGTTGTAGTTATAATATCAGTAAAGATCTACAGATGGAGACAATCACGCATCCTCTATCAGTCCAATCTCCCTGTTATTCCATACTATTCACCTGGTTACACAGATACAGGAGCTACCGGAACTTTACCACACATATATCAGTATGATCCTTACATGACGACTGACTCGAGGAAGAGTGACTGTAAATATTCTACGCTCGGTGGACAAAATATTATGAAGATGGGCCCTAATTTTACAGGAACAACGCAGTCTGCAATGATGAAAGTTTCCGATTTTCCAGAGATGGTAAGGGTATTTTATCATATATTATAACATCAGACTTGCCTGGATGATGATACAAATATCTTACATCAAGGGAAACGCTTGTTGTTTTTAAACATAGATCATGTGATAATTACATTTCTAACTTATCTAGTATTGTGTCAAGCTCCTACATTTTTCCTTTGCCTATTAGTATATTTCAGAACCATAAATAATGGACAGCTCTAAGTATTTTAATAAGCTAAAAGTTCTTCATTGTCTTCCCCTCCTTTTTACTCCCTTTACCTTTTTTGTACCTGGCAACAAACTGTTGAAACCAACGCAATAACCAATCAATTGTTTTAAGATCAATATATGATTTACAGTTTGTTTTGCTGTTCCCTTGTTGAAACATTGATGTGAGAGTGTTATATAAGACATTTGCAATCATATTCTGAATCAAAGGTTTATGATGGACATAGCATACAGAATAACAGTGGTACAATGGTAGTGTTAATTGAGTAAAAGATGATGTAGGACCAGTCAGGTTTTTTTGCTTAGGACTTTGGAACTACATTTGCTGTGTAATTCTTAGTTTTAACTCAAAGGGACGCTGTTGACCAAGAAAGCTCCGAGCTTACGGGTTGTTCTCAGATAGCAACCTATACAAACCCAAAGAGGAAAGGGATAAAAGACGATGCCACGATGGTAGTCGGTCGTTGCTGTTCTTTTCGCAGTGCAGATTACTGAATTGCAGATTTCAGTTTATCTACGTCGGAGATGTTAAAATTGATTTGCGTCATTCATGTGGATATTATCTGTCTGAGAGAAAATGGCCGATGCAAGGATGTGGCAGATAGTGTTGTTGTCCATCGTCCTTTCTTCTTGCTTCGTTCTCGGGCAGGTCAGTTATTCCGTTCCGGAGGAAATGCCGAAAGGATCGATGATTGGAAATATCGCTAAAGATTTGGGTTTGGAAGTGAAAAGACTACAATCTGGAAAAGCTCAGATATTTTCGGGGGATAATACGGAATATGTCGAGCTGAACAAAGAGAGGGGTGTGCTTCTCATAAGGGAAAAGATAGATCGTGAGTCTCTTTGCTCTAAAACAACGCCGTGTGCATTACATCTCCAAATGATCCTGGAAAAGCCAATGGAATTATACACAGTTGCTATCGAAATAACGGATGTAAATGACAATGCTCCGATTTTTCCGACGGAGGAGATTAGATTGGAGATAAGCGAATCGGCTGTACCGGGAGTCCGATTCACGTTAGAAAGAGCAATGGATGTGGACGTCGGTAGCAATGGTCTTCAGAGTTACGCACTTGAACCGACAAATTATTTTGTTTTGGACTTGCAAAATCAGAATCGCGGTGATAAAAGCGTTGAAATGGTCTTACACAGACCTCTCGATAGAGAAAAGCAAGAACATTTTACTTTGCTGTTAACGGCCGTAGATGGAGGCAAACCAGGACTATCTGGTTCGGTGAAAATACATGTCACCGTTTTGGATGCTAATGACAACGCACCTGTTTTTAGTCAAAAAGTTTATAGAGCTACACTGACAGAAAATGAAAATAAAGGAACTCCAATAATTACAGTCAGCGCCTTTGATGCAGATGAAGGCTCATATGGTCGGGTAACGTACTATATGTCAAAAACAATGGATCGTTTGTCGGATTTGTTTACTGTTAATCAGTATAGCGGGGAGATTGTTTTAAATGGACAGGTTGATTTTGAAAAAGCGAATAATTATCAGCTTGAAATTCAAGCCAAAGATCACGGAGGACTTTCTGACTCATGTAAAGTTGATATCGATGTAGAGGACGTGAACGATAATAAGCCAGCTATAACTGTTCTTTCAAAGTCCGGAACTCTATCAGAAGACTCTCCATCAGGAACAGTGGTGGCAATGATAAAGGTTACTGATCCAGACTCTGCTTTGAATGGTAAAGTTCACTGCAGTATAGATGATAATATTCCAGTTACCATCACTTCCCATTCAAACAATTTATTTAGTCTACATACAGATGAAGAGTTGGACAGAGAGAGGAAGGATGAGTACAACATTACAGTGATTTGCTCTGATGAGGGAGTTCCATCACTCTCTAGTAGTGATTCTATTTATTTATTTATATCAGATGTAAATGATAACGCTCCTGTGTTTGAGAAAAATAATTATGAGGCCTATGTAATTGAGAACAACACACCAGGTGTCTCTGTATTTACAGTAAAGGCCAGTGATGCTGACTCAAACCAGAATGCTCGCATTTCTTATATTTTAGAAGAGAGCACTGTAAATGGAGTTCCTATATCATCATATGTGTCAGTCAGTGCTGATAGTGGAGTCATTCATGCTGTGCGCTCTTTTGATTATGAACAGTTAAAAGACTTCACACTCCATGTAAAAGCTCAAGATGGAGGCTCCCCTCCACTCAGTAGTAATGTGACAGTTCAGATTATAATCAAAGATCAGAATGATAACGCCCCTCAGGTTCTCTATCCAGTACAGACTGGTGGATCTCCAGTAGCTGAAATTGTTCCTCGTTCTGCGGATGTGGGCTATCTAGTGACTAAAGTGGTGGCTGTTGATGTGGACTCTGGACAGAACGCCTGGCTCTCATACAAACTCCAGAAAGGTCCAGACAGAGCACTGTTTGAAGTGGGAGCACAGAATGGAGAAATACGAACTGTACGCCAGGTCACTGATAAAGATGCTGTGAAACAAAAACTGACTGTAGTTGTGGAGGACAACGGACATCCACCTCGCTCGGCTCTAGTTAACATCAATGTAGCTGTAGCAGACAGTTTTTCTGTAATTATCTCAGAATTCACAGATTTTACTCCTGATAAAGGAAATACTGAGGATCTTACAATTTATTTAGTATTAGCTTTGGCTGCTGCTTCTTTTCTCTTCATCACAACTGTTGTAGTTATAATATCTATAAAGATCTACAGATGGAGACAATCACGCATCTTTCATCAGTCCAATCTCCCTGTTATTCCATACTATCCACCCGGTTACACAGATACAGGAATTACTGGAACTCTGCCACACATGTATAAGTATGATTCTTACATGACCACTGACTCGAGGAAGAGTGACTGTAAATATTCTACACTCGGTGGACAAAATGCTTTACTGGTGGACCAAACTTTGACAGAAACAATGCAGCATGCATTTACAGAAAAGGAATTTCAGGACAACTCAAAATACTCCAATGTGGTAGGCAAATATCTATTTTCCATCAAGATTTTAATGTTGTTTGTATGTGTTTTAAATAGTTTGGTAAGCATTTGGTTTAGGTTCATTGACTTGCATCATGGTTTGTTGCTGTTTGAAATTCTTGCATAATTTATTCAATAACACATATTGTTCTTTGTGGCACATAAATTACCTCTAGATAACCCGTAGCCAACATTGCTATGGAGAATGGTGCTTTAGTAAATACACTTTGCATTATTATTTTAATGTGTGTGTTTATAACGAATTCAGTAGCATTACTGCGAAATTTGTTTATCAGTCTTCCATCGGTTTACTGTCTTGTGACTCTGTAGTCTTTACTTATCGCTGTTCTTATCTGTAGTCCTGAAATGAGTAAAATGTTGCTGGACCTTTAAGTTTTGATTTCCTACATTTGGAAATAGCAGCTCAAAAATGACAGTCCAGCAAGCACTTTTCTATGACTACTTTTTAATTACAGAGGGCTTATTTTTCTATTTCATACGCTCAACACCATTTAGCCAGCTATAACGTCCAATGAACGTAATCCTGTTCTGAACAAGTGCAATTCCAAGTTTTACACTCTAAGTGCCGCTATTGGACAACAAGAGTGTATCCAAACTGGAAAGAGCTGCAGATCATTTCGCTCAGCTTTATTCATCGACAACGTTACAGCATTTCTTTATGTTCCCACTCCGGATATACCAGGCTGTTGCAGCACGTTTTTGTCGAATCTTGCATTTTTCTGTTTCGAATACTTAGAGAATAAACTAAAAATCACGATGTCTTATATACACTCATCTGTGTCTACTCGGAGTCCCAGGATGATTACAACGCAGCTAAAATGGCAGACGGTGTTTTTTATTCTGGCTGTTTACAGTATGGACCATGTCTCGTGTCAAGCTCGATATTCCATCCAGGAGGAAATACCAGAAGGATCGTTTGTAGGAAACATCGCAAAAGATTTAGGAATCGAGATAAATAGACTTATTTCTGGAAAAGCTCGGATTGTAACAAAGGGAGATCGGCAATATGTGAAGCTGAGCAGAGACAAAGGCACTCTGGTAGTGAATGAGAGGATAGATCGTGAGGAGATCTGCAAGCAAACAACGCCCTGCAGCGTCAGCTTCGATTTGATCATGGAAAACCCCATAGAACTGCATCGGATAACAATTGAGGTTCAAGATATTAATGACAATGCACCAACATTTCCTAAAGGTATCGTCAATTTACAAATTAGCGAAAGCGCGTCTACTGGAACTGGCTTTACCCTAGACAGCGCCGATGATTTTGATGTGGCAGTGAATGGGATTCAGAGCTATGCTCTACTTCCATCTGATGAGTTTAAGCTCGAAATAAACGACCGATCTGATAGCAACAAACATGTAAAAATGATTTTGCAGCGTGAACTGGACAGAGAGCTACGCAGTGAACTAAAATTAGTTCTTATTGCGTATGACGGAGGTTCACCTAAAAAGTCTGGCTCTGTGCAAATTAATATTACTGTTTTAGATATAAATGACAATCCACCTGTGTGTAAACAAGCACTTTATAAAGCTGAAGTAAGCGAAAATATAGCGCTTGGGTCGGTTTTAGCTAAAGTAAGCGCCACTGATGCTGACGAAGGAGCAAATGGCCAAATTTCATATTCGTTTGCTCACGCCACCAAAGAATCCAGAAATGTTTTTGACATAAATTCAGTAACTGGAGAAATTACAACTTTAGCCAGTTTAGATTATGAGACTGTAGACACCTATAACTTGTATGTCAATGCTATGGATCAAGGGGGTCTTGTAGATACGTGCAAAATCGTTATAGAAGTAACTGATGTAAACGATAATACTCCCACAATACAGCTTATGTCATTTTCAAATATTATTGCAGAGAATTCGCCGGTTGGAACAACAGTAGCTGTTATCAATGTGGAAGATGTTGATTCAGGTCAAAATGGACTGGTGAAGTGCAAAATCAATGAAGATATACCTTTTAAAATAGAGCAATCGCAGAGTGATTACTATGTATTAATCACAGATGAAGGTCTTGATCGTGAAAATGTTGCTGAATATAACATAACCATTCTGTTGTCCGATCAAGGACGTCCTTCACGGTACAACAACAAAACTTTAAACGTTAAAATTTCTGATGTGAATGATAATCCTCCTGTATTCAGTTCTAATGAATTTAATGCATTTATTGCAGAAAACAATTTCCCCGGTGTGTCTGTGCTCACAGTAATAGCGAGTGATACTGACTGGGGCCAAAACGCTCGAGTGTCATATTTTTTGGAAGATGATAGTAAACAGGGCAACCCAGTAGGCTCTTTAGTCTCTATTAATTCAGACAGTGGAGTTATACATGCAATCAGGGCTTTTGATTATGAGCAAATAAAAACGTTCTTCTTTAACGTGACAGCACGAGACGGAGGCTCCCCTCCATTAAGTTCTGTAGTAAAAGTGAAAATTACTATCCAAGATCTGAATGACAATCCTCCTCAGGTTCTCTATCCAGTTCAGACTGCTGGATCTCCGGTTGCTGAAATTGTTCCTCGTTCAGCAGATGTTGGCTATCTTGTGACTAAAGTGGTTTCTGTCGATGTGGACTCTGGACAGAATGCCTGGCTCTCGTACAAACTCCAGAAGGGCCCAGACAGAGCACTGTTTGAAGTGGGAGCACAGAATGGAGAGATACGAACTGTGCGTCAGGTCACTGATAAAGATGCTGTGAAACAAAAGCTGTCTGTCATTGTGGAGGATAACGGTCAGCCTTCTCGCTCAGCTCTAGTTAACATCAATGTAGTTGTAGCAGACAGTTTTCCTGAAATGCTCTCAGAATTAACAGATTTTATGCCTGACAAAGGCTATAACAATGACCTCACATTTTATTTAGTCTTAGCTTTGGCTGCTGTCTCATTTCTTTTTATTACAACTCTAGTGGTTATAATATCAGTAAAGATCTACAGATGGAAACAATCACGCATCTTCTATCAGCCGAATCTCCCCGTTATTCCATACTATCCACCCGGTTACACAGATACAGGAGTTACTGGAACTCTGCCACACATGTATAAGTATGATTCTTACATGACCACTGACTCAAGGAAGAGTGACTGTAAATATTCTACACTTGGTGGACAGAATGTTTTATTGGTGGACCAAACTTTTACAGAAACAATGCAGCATTCGTCAAGGGACAAGGAATTTCTTGACAACTCAGAATACTCAGATGTGGTAGGCAAATATCTATTCCTCATTCATATTTCAATGTTGTTTGTATTTAATCAATATTAATGTCCAATAGGTATAATCCTCTTTTGAACAAGTGCAATTCCAAGCTTTGTACTCTAAATGCTGCTATTAGACAACAAGTTGTGTATTTAAACTGAAGAGAGCTGCTGTCCCTCCCACTCTGTAATGCTGACAGGTTTTGCATCGCTGATGTTATAGCCCATCTTTTATTTTCCACTCCAGCTAAATCATGCTGTTCCAGTTCTTGAATCTCTTGTATGTTTTTTATTCTGTGTTTAGAGGATACGATGACCGTCACACTGTTTGTACGTACACTCATCTATTGGTACTCTGAGTCGCTGGGTGATTACAACATTGCTAAAATGTTTTTGATTCTTCCTGTTTGCGGGATGGGCCTCACGTCAAGCGTGATATTTTATCCCGTAGGAGATGCCAGAGTGATTGGTTGTAGGAAACATAACGGCGGATTTGAGAATCGAGACAAGTCTAATTACTCTGGAAAAGCTAGGTTTGTAACAAAGGGAGGATGACAGTATGTAGAGCTCATCAGAGACAAAGGCACTCTGGTTGTAAAGTAGATCGTGAGGATCTCTGCAACCAAACAACGCCCTTCAGCTTCAATTTGATCATGGAAAATCCCATAAAACTGCATCTGGTAGAAATTGAGGTTGAAAATATTAATGACAATGCAACCAAAATTTCATAAAGATACAGTCAGTTTACAAGTTAGCGAAACCGAATCGATTGGGATTCATGTCCCATGAGACAGAGTTGTGGACTTAGATGCAGGTATTTATGGGATACAGTGATGTTCTCCAAATCCTACTCATAATATTAAATTAAAATGAACTAAAATTATTCAAGCCAATGTTAGAAGTAATTTTGCAGTGTGAACTAAACAGAGAGGACCATGAAGAATGAAAGACAAAAGTCTTGGTCAAGAAAGTGTTGCTGAATACAGAATAACCATTGTTGTGTCAGATCAAGGAAGTCCTGAACAATACAACAACAAAACCTTAACTGTTTATAATGTGAATGATAATTGTCCTGTATTTAGTTCTGATGAATTTATATCTTTTTTGCAGAAAACAGCTCCCCAGGTCTAATTTTACTGAAAATAAGAGTGAGTGATTCTTACTGGGGCCAAAATGCTCTACTGATTGTTTTTGCAGGAGAATGAGTGCTTTTGATTATTAGCAAATGAAGGTGTTTTTGTTGAATGTGACAGCACCAGATGGAGGCTCTCCTCCATAAACTTCTAAAATAACATTTAAGATTATGATTCAAGATCAGAACGATAATGATTCCCAAGTTCTTTATCCAGTACCGACTGGTGGATCTCCAGTAGCTGAGATAGTTCCTCGTTTAGCAGAGGTTGGCTATCTTGTGACTAAAGTGGTGGCTGTTGATGTGGACTTTGGACAGAATGGCTGACTCTCATATAAACTCCAGAAAGACCCAGACAAGGCACTGTTTTAAATGAGAGCAAGGAATGGGGAGATACGAACTCTGCATCAGGTAACTGATACATAGACTGTAAAACAAAGCTGTCTGTCACTGTAAAGGATAATGGACAGCCACATCGGTCAGCTTTAGTTAACATCAATGTAGCTGTAGCTAAACAGTTGTCCTGAAATACTCTTGGAATTCATGGATTTTAAGCCTGACAAAGGTTATTATGACGACATCAGATTTTATTTAATTTTAGCTTTGGCTGCTGTTTAATTTCTCTACATTATGTCTAAGTCCAATCTCCTGGTTATTCCGTACTATCCACCCAGTTACACAGATACAGGAGTTACTGGAACTCTGCCACACGTATCAGTATGATGCTTATGTGACCACTGACTCAAGAAAGGTTGACTGTAATTATTCTATACTTGGTAGATGTAATTGATCCAAATTTTGCCAAGACAATGAAGCACTCCATACAGGACAGGAACTAATATTCTGCAGGACACTCAGAAACTTGTAAGGGACCATTATTTGTGTATAATTTAATCTAATTTGTTTGGGTTATATTTTATTGTGGACATATGTATATGCATCTGTATTTTGTGGAAATTTGCAATAGGTATGTTCAGCTTCCATTAGATTTACTATTAAGTATCTTCTATATCAGATGAAAAGTTTCCCTGCTAGTTTTCCTTCTTCTTTTTATCTTACTGACAAGATGTCCATTAATTGGTTGTTTGCTGGACAGATACAAAGCACTTCTGGTGTCTGTATTTACTGCTTTATATTCATTACAGATGCACAACTCTTGTCGTGAAACTGTTCCTGTTTACTCTGCTCAAAACACCTCATTCAGTTGACTTGTTTATTTAATAAGTGGCGTTGAACAGGAAAATGTAAAAACTGCCTGACTCCAAATAGCACCCAATGGCATCCATTTAGGAGATTGATCACAATCAGTATTTCTTTCCATAATGGCAATACATTAGATTTCGTTTATTTTTGTGTTCTCATGTACTTTGCACTTTCATGTATTCAATTTACTTCATATAATCTAACCTTGTTAGAAATTATTTAATCAATGTGTCAAGGCTGGTGCGTTTATTCAGTAACAATGAAAAGATGTATTAATTATCTTAAAGCTGTGAGGTGAGATTATACTTGTGTAATTTGCGACATAAGATTATTTCCCCATGTACCTTTCTTAGTATTCTCTTTAGATCCAATGTGCATGCATCATTTGTCTCTAGAAATGGTAAGTAACTAAGTACTTAATTTAAGTACATTTAGTAGCATGTAACTTTTTACTTTTGATTGAGTAAATAGGCTAAAAGCTATAAAAGTCATAAAGTTTTAAAACAGTGCTACAGTATTTTAGCAAATGAGTAGTACTTTTACTTTTTATTACTATTTACTATTTATTTACAAGTAAATACCTTGCCTGCTGTTGCCACCTGTCCATGTCTGTGGCATCAAACTGTGAATATTTAAAATACAATTCTATTTATTGAACTCTGGGTGCCGCTGTTGGTCAATAAACTGATTTTATTCTTGGTCCATCTCTATCTATCTCTACCTCCTTTCTGAGGTGGGTGAGGACTATAGACGAATCCGAAGCAGTCTCTCTAAATATGGAATGGTGACGACATTTGTTTTAATTCGAATAGAGTCAGTATAGAGTTTCTACACAGTATTCTGGGTAAAAAACATGGCTTGTTGCAGGAATCGGAAGATTTCGGTTCTGTTCTGTGAAACACATTCCTGTGTTCGTGTTCTCGAATGGAAAATTTTAGTCCTCGTGATTGCGTCTGCCTTTTCGATAGTCCGTGGTCAAATTCGATATTCTGTCTTTGAAGAAATGAAGAAAGGAGCAGTCATTGGGAATATCGCGCATGATCTTGGGATAGATGTTAGAAGGATGCGAGCTGGCCGGGCTCGCATCGTTTCCGGAGAGACCACTGAATACGCGGAGCTGAACACAGACAAAGGAACGCTGACAGTGAAGGAAAGAATTGACCGAGAGCAACTGTGCGCTGAAATTACTCCTTGCAGCTTCATGCTGGAAATCATTCTCGACAATCCCATGGAACTACATCACGTTACGGTGGAGATATTGGATGTTAATGACCACTCCCCAACCTTCCCTAACGAGATAATTAATCTAGAAATAAGTGAATCGGCCACACTTGGGGCGCGTTTTTTGCTCGGAAGCGCAGACGACCCGGATGTGGGCACGAACACTTTAAAGAATTATATCCTGTCACCAAACGATCACTTTATCCTGAAACAGATTTCGCGTCCCGACGGCGTAAAACACGCGGAAATGGTGTTAGAAAAGGCTTTAGATAGAGAGCAATACCAGACGCTGTCTCTCACACTCACAGCTGTGGATGGAGGAAACCCGCAACGATCTGGTAACGTAAAAATAAACGTTGTTTTGCTAGACGCAAACGACAACACACCAGTATTCAACCAAACAATATATACAACTACAATAGCAGAGAATTCACCAAAGGGTACATATATAACAAAAGTAAATGCTAGTGACGCAGATAGCGGTACGAATGGTGTAGTCTCGTACAGTTTTGCAAATTTAAAAGGCAACGCAGGAGAGGTTTTTACTCTGGACAAAAGCACGGGTGTCGTTACACTAACTGGTAGCCTTGATTACGAAAAGACTAAAAAATATGAAATTGACATACAAGCCAAAGATCAGGGTGGATTGGGAGACTCGGCAAAACTAATAATCGACGTAATGGACGTCAATGACAACGTGCCAACAGTGAGCATCATGTCCTTTTCGAGCCCGGTGTTTGAGGACGCACCTCTTGGCACAACTATTGCGATTCTAAGCGTGAAAGATCTGGATTCAGGAGAGAATGGTTTGGTTGGCTGCACGGTTAATCCGTCCAGTCCGTTTAAACTGCTCTCCTCTATACGAAATTATTTTACGCTGGTTACTGGCGCTGCATTGGATCGTGAGCGTGTCACCCAGTATAATGTAACCATAACAGCGACAGATGCAGGGTCTCCGGCGCTGTTCAGTAAGAAAACGTTGATTGTTAACGTGTCTGACGTGAATGACAACCCTCCAAGATTTCTAAAAAGTACCTACACGGCTCATGTAGTGGAAAATAACTCACCGGGCTTGTCTGTATTCCGACTGAGTGCTTATGATAATGATTCTAACCAGAATGCGCGTATTGCTTATTTCCTGGTAGAAAATACTATAGGAACGTTTCCTGTGTCTTCGTACGTTTCAATAAATGCTGACAGCGGGGACATATACGCACTGCGGTCCTTTGACTATGAGCAAATGAAGAATATTAGGGTTTGTATAAGAGCCCAGGATGGAGGCTCCCCTCCACTCAATACTAACGTAACCTTAGAAATTATAATCGAAGATCAGAATGATAACCCTCCTCAGGTTCTCTATCCAGTACAGACTGGTGGCTCTCCAGTAGCTGAGATTGTTCCTCGTTCAGCAGATGTTGGATATCTGGTGACTAAAATAGTGGCTGTTGATGTGGACTCTGGACAGAATGCCTGGCTCTCGTACAAACTCCAGAAAACCCCAGACAGGGCACTGTTTGAAGTGGGAACACAGAATGGAGAGATACGAACTGTACGTCAGGTCACTGACAAAGATGCTGTGAAGCAAAAGCTGATTGTAGTTGTGGAGGACAATGGACATCCATCTCGCTCAGCTCTAGTTAATGTCAACGTAGCTGTATCGGACAGTTTTCCTGAAATCCTCTCAGAATTCACGGATTTTACACGTGACAAAGGATATAACGGTGATCTTACTTTTTATTTAGTCTTAGCTTTGGCTGCTGTTTCCTTTCTTTTCATCACAACTGTAGTAGTTATAATATCAGTAAAGATCTACAGATGGAGACAATCACGAATCTTCTATCAGTCAAATCTCCCCGTTATTCCATACTATCCCCCCAGTTATACAGATACAGGAATTACTGGAACTCTACCACACATGTATAAGTATGATGCTTACATGACCACGGACTCGAGGAAGAGTGACTGTAAATATACAACGCTTGGTGGCCAAAATGTTTTGTTGGTGGAGCCCAGCTTTAAAGGTGATCTAGATGACAAAATGAGAGACAATATCTCCATGGATGACAGTCTTTCCACTGAAATGGTAAGAGTTACCAAAAATTTGTGTATTGGGTGATATCATTGTTTTTATGATAAGGATATAGTCAAACCTGGCATTATGCATATCTTGCTTTACTTGATTTGAGCTGGTTCAATAACTTTTAAACTGCAACAATTACAGCCAATATATTGTTTTAATATTTTTGCATTTGGTGAAGTTGTTTCAGAATGTCCAGTAGAACATGATGCTTTGAGATTTATTTTTGCATTTTAGTACTTTGTTTCTTCAACCTTTAGGCTATCTGTTGATTTAACTCTGTTGATTTAACTCTGCGTTTGCGTTGTGAATAGATTACCTCATAAATTTAATTGTACGTCTGGGTCTACACAATGATAATGGGTGCCCAACGACTCTTGATGAAATTGTAAGATGATTAGTAGTTTACTTCTATATTACATATACTTGATACTTGATATATGTAGAGGAGGTAGAATGTAAAAATCTGTTGCTGGTGTTTATTAATATAACAATATTCATTTTTGTTCTGTTTTTATTTTGTGTTTTTAAATTTGAAATAATAAAGTTAGACATCATATGTACACTGAATTTACAGAGGATTTAATACCTTTATAGTGCGTGACATACAATCCTCCCAACTACATAATACTCAATGATTTATTAGTGTGCTTTCTTTCCTCTTCAGAATACAATATTTGAAAATTCTATTCAATACCATTGTTGTATTTTTTTCTGTGAATGTCTCTTGACCTGTCTTGGACTATCTGGTGGTCAGCTCAAATGTCCGTGATGCCATGGGTGCTCGCTTGTTGGCCTCGATTTTATTCTTTGTGTCGCTACCATGGACTTTGTGCTATGCTAAGCTTGATATTCTTCTCCAGAGAAGACTCTGGAAGAATCGGTCCTGGGAAACATAGCAAAGGATTTGGGAATCGAGATAAGCACACTAATTTGTGGGAAGAGATAGGTTGTAACAAAGCGTAAAATAAGAGTATGTGGGGCTGAACAGAGACAAAGGTACTCTGGTTATGAAGGAGAGGACAGACAGAGAGGAGCCTACAAACAAGCAATGCCATGCAGTCTCAGCTTTGATCTGATTATGGAAAAACCCATAGAACTGCATCATGTTGTAGGCATAAATGATAATGCACTGATATTCTTTAAAGTCTCTGTGAATATGGATATTATTGAAAATACCTCTAACCTCCACTTCCCTTTGCCTTTTTCCCAATTTATGGATATTAAGAAAACAACCCAAATTGAACTTAGCGTACAGTTATCACTGTAAGAACTTCTATGGCATCCGGTCATAAATGTAGTTGTAATACCGAGATTTGACTCTAAGGGCCGCTGTTTAGTTGCTATTGGTTTGGGCTATTCCTGAATTTTCCAAACCCTCCCGCTTCACCGCGTTCTCGCTGACATAAAGAAAGCCGTGTTTCCTCTCAGTATTTTCACGGTATCTGTGCGAGATCGTTTTTTTGCAAGATATTTTGTTCTTATATTCGCAAACATAGGATATGAGAGAAAATGGCGGATGGAAGGATGTATAGTTCAGACAAGGGATTGTCCATTATGGCGTTGTGGAACACGGTGCTGATTTTCTACATCTTTTGTTCTTACTGCGTGTGCGGGCAGATCACTTACTCAATTCCAGAGGAACTACCGAAAGGCTCGACAATTGGAAATATTGCTCAGGATTTAGGATTGGATTTAAGTAGACTGAAATCAGGAAAAGCTCGAATTTATACAGGGAGGAGTACGGAATACGTGGAACTTAATCGTCACAATGGATTGATTCTTGTAAAAGAGAAAATAGACCGAGAGTCCCTTTGTTCAAAAATAACCCTGTGTGCTCTGCATCTACAAATCATTCTGGAAAACCCCATGGAACTGTTTTCGATTACCGTCGAAATCACGGATATAAACGACAATTCCCCTGTTTTTCAAAAGAATGAAGTAAGGTTAGACATAAGTGAGTCTACCTCTGCTGGTGTAAGATTCGTGCTCGGCAAAGCTGTCGATCGTGACGTTGGAATTAACGGCCTCCGAAGCTATTTGCTTCAGCCGACGGATAACTTTCTTTTAGACAATGAATCTAACGAGGAGAAAAATGTGGAAATGGTATTAAAAATACCCCTTGATCGAGAGAAACAAGAGCGAACTGAATTACTGCTGACAGCGTTTGATGGTGGTGAGCCACAGTTATCAGGTACAATGCAGATATTTATAACCATATTGGATGCTAATGATAATCCTCCAGTCTTTGCACACAAGGTGTATAAAGCTACAATAGAAGAAAATGCCACAAAAGGTACGAAATTAACAACAGTAAGTGCTTCTGACGCAGATGAAGGCACTAACAGTCATGTGATATATTATATTTCCGATGCAGTGGAAAGTTCTGTGGCCAGCATTTTTCTTGTAGACCCAAATAATGGAGAAGTGACTTTAAACGGTCATATAGACTATGAAAATGCAAACCATTTCCAGCTTGATATTCAGGCTAGAGATCAAGGAGGACTCTCTGATTCGTGTAAAGTCATAATTGAAGTGTTGGATGTTAATGATAATAAGCCAACTATTGATATTCTGTCTATGTCCAGTTCAATATCAGAAAGTTCTGACCTCAAAACAGTTGTCGCCATGGTAAAAGTAAATGACCTTGACTCAGGTACAAATGGAGAAGTTCACTGCTATATCAATGAAAATACGCCCTTTGAAATAATATCTCAGCCAAACAAATTCTATAGCCTGCTTACAAATGAGAAATTAGACAGGGAAAGTAATGCTGTTTACAACATCACAGCAACCTGCTCTGATGAAGGGGAACCATCACTTTCCAACAGTGCTTCTTTCAGCATTCATATCACAGATGTGAATGATAACACTCCTGTGTTTGACAGAAATAGCTATGAAGCCTATGTGACTGAGGACAACACACCAGGTCTCTCGATATTTACAGTAAAGGCCAGTGATACTGACTCAAACCAGAATGCTCGTGTTTCTTACATTTTACAAGAGAGTGCTGTGAATGGAGTTCCTGTATCATCATATGTGTCAGTCAGTGCTGATAGTGGAGTCATTCATGCTGTGCGCTCTTTCGACTATGAACAATTAAAAGACTTCACATTCCACATAAAAGCCCAGGATGGAGGTTCTCCTCCACTCAGCAGTAATGTGACAGTGAAGATCGTAATCCAAGATCAGAATGATAACCCTCCTCAGGTTCTCTATCCAGTTCAAACTGGTGGATCTCCAGTAGCTGAAATTGTTCCTCGTTCTGCGGATGTGGGCTATTTAGTGACTAAAGTGGTGGCTGTTGATGTGGACTCTGGACAGAATGCCTGGCTCTCATATAAACTCCAGAAAAACCCAGACCGGGCACTGTTTGAAGTGGGAGCACAGAATGGAGAAATACGAACTCTGCGTCAGGTCACTGATAAAGATGCTGTGAAACAGAAGCTGACTGTAGTTGTGGAGGACAATGGACATCCATCTCGTTCAGCTCTAGTTACCATCAATGTAGCTGTAGCAGACAGTTTTCCTGAAATGCTTTCAGAATTCCCAGATTTTACTCCTGACAAAGGATATAATGATGACCTTACATTTTATTTAGTCTTAGCTTTGGCTGCTGTCTCTTTCCTTTTCATCACAACTGTTGTAGTTATAATATCAGTAAAGATCTACAGATGGAGACAATTACACATCTTTGATCAGTCCAATCTTCCAGTTATTCCATACTATCCACCCGGTTACACAGATACAGGAATTACTGGAACTCTGCCGCATATGTATGATGCTTACATGACCACTGGCTCGAGGAAGAGTGACTGTAAATATTCTACACTTGGCGGACAAAGTGTTTTAGTGGTGGACCCAGGTTTCACTGAAACTGTGCAACGAGCAGTTAAGGAAACAAACTTCTTGGGAGATGGTGATTCTCCACATTTGGTAAGGAATTCATTCATTACTTCTTTGGAGGTAATATGTTTTGGGATATTGCTTAAAAATATTTTTAATGGATAAATGAAAGGCAGAGTTTTTAATGTATTTACAGATGCTTTGCCAAGTACCAGTGTAAATGTACATTAATAGACACGATATACAACACGGTATGTAGAGTGCTTGGGAGAAAAAAATGTGAATTGAGTGGCGCTGTCCAGCGTGTAGTTCTGAAATACGAAAGGCAAAATTAAAACGCTCCTCTCCACCGAAATGAATTGTCGTCGATGACGTCTACAATGTTTGGGATGCTTTTCAGCAGTAATAATTTAGCTTTGAAAGTTTTAATGAAAGTGCAGAAATGTCCACAGCAACAAACGCATCTAGATTTTTACTTGCATGTTGGAACCAGGAGGAGGACGTGCAAATAAGTACTCTATAGTGTAATATACTATATATTTGGTTGTAATGTCCAGTTTTAACTCTGGGGGTCGCTATTCTACAAGAAAGCGCTTCGGCTGGGGCTAGACTCCTTAAACCTCTGACGCCACGGCACTGCTGTGTTGGAGATAAAAAGGAGGACAGTTTTCTCTAGACGTTTTACACGATGTCTGTGCAAGTCTGATTGGATTTACGTGAAATGTCAGATATATTTTAAGTATTTATTCGTAATCTTGACGTTTTCAATAGATTTTGGAATTGGGGTTTGTATTTCGAGCAGTTTAACAAGTGACCGATATGGTGCTGGTAAATAAGGTGCTGCTTTTCTTCGTCTTTTGTTCTCGCTACGTTTGCGGGCAGATCAGTTACTCTGTTCCGGAAGAAATGGCGAAGGGATCAGTGATCGGAAACATTGCTCAGGATTTGGGACTAAGTCTAAAAAGGCTGAAAACGGGGAAAGCGCGGATGTTTTCGGGCGAGAACACGGAATACGTGGACCTGAACAGAGAAAACGGCTTACTTCTCATTAAAGAAAAAATGGACCGAGAGTCTCTCTGCGCAAAGACAACTCCGTGTGCTTTACATCTTCAGGTGATTCTGGAAAACCCGATGGAGTTGTTTTCTATTACCGTGGAAGTCACAGACATCAATGACAATGCTCCGGTTTTTCAGAAAAATGAAATTAGGTTCGAAATAAGCGAGTCAGCAATCACCGGTGCCAGGTTTGTTTTAGGCAAGGCTGTCGATGGCGATGTCGGAACAAACGGCCTTCAGAGCTATTTGCTTAAACCCACGGATAGCTTTATTCTAAAAACGCAATCAGGTGAGGAGAATAATGTAGAAATTGTTTTACAAAAAAGCCTTGATAGAGAAAAGCAGGGGCTAATTAATTTGTTGTTGACGGCGTTTGATGGGGGTGAATTACAGCTATCGGGCACAATGCAAATATATATAACAGTAATTGATACAAATGATAACGCTCCAATATTTACGCAAAGAATATATAAAGCTACGACGTCAGAGAATTCAAAAAGGGGAACGATACTGACTACAGTAAGTGCTAGTGACGCGGATGAAGGCTCTAATAGTGATGTTACTTATTACATTGCAGACGCCACGGACAGTTCTGTAGCAGGATTCTTTCTTGTGAACGAGCGCAGTGGAAAGGTTTCATTAAATGGGGACATTGATTACGAAAAATCAAACACTTACCATCTTGATATTCAGGCCAGAGATCAAGGAGGGCTATCTGACACGTGTAAGGTAATAATCGATGTTCTGGATCTTAATGATAACAGTCCAACGATCACAATTGTCTCGGTCTCTAACTCCATTTCCGAAGAGTCTGATCATAACACAGTTGTTGCCATGTTAAAAGTAACCGACCAAGATTCAGGTGCAAATGGAAAAGTCAACTGCTATATTAATTATAATATTCCATTCAAGATCACATCTCTGTCAAACAATTTATTTAGCGTGCTCAACGATGAGCAGTTGGATAGAGAGAGAGACCCTGAGTACAACATTACAGTGGTTTGCTCTGATGAGGGAGTTCCATCACTCTCCAGCAGCGTTTCTATTCGGTTAATCATATCAGATGTGAATGATAATGCTCCTGTGTTTGAGAGAAATTGTTATGAGGCTCATGTCTTAGAGAACAACACACCAGGTATCTCTATATTCACAGTAAAGGCCGGTGATCCTGACTCAAACCAGAATGCTCGTGTTTCTTATATTATAGAAGAGAGCACAGTAAATGGGCTTCCTGTTTCATCATATGTGTCAGTCGGTGCTGATAATGGAGTTATTCATGCTGTGCGCTCCTTGGATTATGAGCAGTTAAAAGACTTTACATTTCAAGTAAAAGCTCAGGATGGAGGCTCCCCGCCACTCAGCAGTAATGTGACAGTAAAGATTATAATCCAAGATCAGAACGATAACGCTCCTCAGGTTCTCTACCCAGTACAGACTGGTGAATCTCCAGTAGCTGAAATTGTTCCTCGTTCAGCAGATGTTGGCTATCTTGTAACTAAAGTGGTGGCTGTTGATGTGGACTCTGGACAGAATGCCTGGCTCTCGTACAAACTTCAGAAAGGCCCAGACAGGGCACTGTTTGAAGTGGGAGCACAGAATGGAGAGATACGAACTGTACGTCAGGTCACCGATAAAGATGCTGTGAAACAAAAACTGACTGTAGTTGTGGAGGATAACGGACATCCACCTCGCTCAGCTACAGTTAACATCAATGTAGCTGTAGCAGACAGTTTTCCTGAAATGCTCTTAGAATTCTCAGATATTAGTCAAGACAAAGACACTGATAACATGACCTTTTATTTGGTGCTGGCTCTGGCTGCTGTTTCGATGCTCTTCATTGTCTCAATAATAGCCATCATTTCTGTGAAAATCTACAGGTGGAGGCAAAATAAACTGTTTTATAAATGTGCCACAAACCTGCCAGTGATTCCTTATTACCCACCAAGCTATGCGGATGGCACTTTGCCTCATGTGTATAACTATGAGATGTGTGGAACTACTGACTCGAGGATGAGTGACAGGAAGTTTGTCAGGCCATACAGCCAAAATACATTAGGGAGCGTGAGCCTCATGGGGATGGTTCAGAAAGAAAATAGAGATCTGGATGACACAGACCTTCTCTCAGAGGTGAGGCTATGCGTGTTTAGCTTACATCAAATTTCTTCTGCTGCACATGTGCAATGTGCTTTTTCTGTTCATGCTGTGAATCTATGGTGTGTGAGATTCATTAATGAGTTCATTGTACGCGAGCAATACATAGCATATGATTGAGCTGAGCATTGATATGTTTTCTTCTTGGTCCCAAGGTCGTATTTTCTTGTCTTAATGTTGCTTAATACGCTGTTGCTGAAGTCACACTATAACTTTAGACCATTACATGCTGTTTCAATCCTGTATTCACAAAATGAAAATCTTTTACTTAAAACTTTTCTTAAGAGGTACAATCTGTCCATGTTATACCGGGAACATCTTGCTTCTTGTTATGCCAACTGGCGAAACTTGCAAAAACCTACACAAGCCTTTGAGTTTTAAAGCCTTTAAGAGGTTGTGTATTGTTTTTTCTAGGTCTCAGTTAATATGAACTTTGCTCTTATATGGAACACATTTAATTCTCACAATATTGACGGCTTTATTTATCTTTTTAATAATTTGTTTGTATAGGATTTACAATACTGTTCAAAAGTCTGAACCACCATTAGATTAGGTATAGTGTATGTACATACATTACATTACAATACATTAGGTATAGGTGTAGTACATGTTTATGTAATATTGTTAAAAAATCAGAAAAACAACCTGTCTAGGCTACAGTAATGAGTATTTAGTGTGGCCTTCCTTTGCATGTGAGAAAAAGCAGCTTGTTTAGGGTGCCACCTTGACCCAGTCCTCAAAAGGTAGGGCAAAAACCAGAAAACAACTTTGTTTTTGGACAGTTTAAAGTTGCAGATATGCTACATTTATTTATTTATTTTTTTTTGGCCCAGTCACCAATGGGATATTATATGTGGTCATTATAGCATATGGCGTCTAAGACTTTTACACTGTACTGTGTGTAAGGACATCAGTGCATGTATTGTACTTTATTTATTCTCTTCCTCTCATGAATGTCCCTACGTGGGGAATACTGACCTAATTCTCTATGTTCATGCCACACACACGCACAGAGGAAGAGAGAGACTCTTTTTTTCTAATTAATAACTATTATAACTTTCTTTTAAGATCTACATTTTTTTGTTAATTTAAATTTGCAGATTTGTATCTTTGCTCCTAATAGACCTACAATGTGACACACACAATCTATTTTTGTGAAACAAGTCCACGTTCTCTTATTCACTAATTGAAGAATTACTTGAAAGCCTTTCTTGTTCTCGTATACAGAACCTTTTCTCTTGAGATTTAAAAGCATTTTATTTTGCATCTATGCTGAATGTGTTATGTTCTATGTCAATGCCTTTGTATATATGATAAGGGAGCATGTGTTCTACAGTACAAAGGTTTTAGTGTTTAGCCCAAATCTGTGTCCTTACAAAAAAATGTAAATTAAAATCTCAATATCTTGACCAAACTCTGCTGTAGCCTACAACGTGCAGGCTCGATCAGAACCTGTTTTCATCTGCAGAGTTTGACTACAGAGTGCTGTGTGAAACTGGGACTGGTATAACTGCAGTGAATGTGACTACACAGCCTGATCTAAGGACTGATCAGACAGGATTTAGTCTTAAATGCACAAAGCAGCATAACCTTTGTATGACAGAATGCCTTTATTATTTGAGTATTTCATTAATTAGTAATGCTGTTTATTAACAATGTTGTATTTGTATTGTAAATGGATGTGTTTATAAATAATATTGGCATTAGAAGTATTTCTGCTAATGCAAGTAACACTGGGGTGTTTTATGAGAGAGAATTTGATTGCTGCAGGGATAATGTGCCAGTCCATCTGGGTTACCATGGAAACAGTCCAGACCTCTTAAAGACACAGTTGCACTGATAACTGTGTAACTGTTACTGGTCTGAAAATGTCACCACTATTACAATGGTAGTTAAGGTGATTACCAAATGAATACCACTGTAATTATATGCTGCTTTATTTTCTATTATAATTTTATTTTCTATTACTTCTTTCTTTACTTTATGTTTCTTTACTTTATCATATATAAAGGTTAACGTCTACAGATTTCCTTAGTGGTAAAAGCCATTTTTTCACTGAGCACAAATTGAAGACATAGTGGCATGGGTTCTTGTACTTATTTTCATAAGACTGCACTACCACACACTGACACAATAAATAGCCAAAGGTTTGTGGACACTAAAACTTTGTGTGTGGACACTGCAAAAACATTGCTTTGCCCCTAAAGACTACCATGCTTCTGAGAAGGCTTTCAGACAGATGTATAACTTTGGAGAGTGAGAGTGAGGTTGGACAGTTCAGACATGTCAGCTGGAACTGTATTCATTGCTGTCCATGGTGCTGTTTCTATTGTGGTCCATGGCTCAGTCTTCCCCACAAACTCAGCAGCAGCTTTATTATTATTTATTGTTCAATTTCTAATTGCAATGCTTAGACATTTTTCACAGGGTGTATTTTGTAGATTAACAGTAAAGAAGAGTGGTCTTTTTCTATTCAATGCCTTCAGTCAGTGGGAGTGGGGGCACCAAGGAACGACTTCTGTTCCATCAAAAATGTGGGTTCAGCATAGCAGTGGCCTAGCAGTTCAGCACTTTCTTTTATTTATTTATTTATTTATTGGCTGTTCTTATGAAGCTGAATCTCTTTACTATGTAATAGAGATGGATCAGCAGTGTAGGGCAGTGTAATGTAGTTTGTAGGGCAAAGGCAAACACACACACACACACACACACACACACACACACAGCTGTGCGGGATGCAGGGAGTGGCCTCTGCAGTGGAGCTAAGAACAGTACCAGGCCTAGACACTGACACTGTTTTTTACTATGATAACCCAAGTCATATATATTTGCCTTTTTGTAACTAAAAACTTAAATTTCATTTTCTATTGCTTGTCAACATCGAATATAACAACACCAGTGTTTGAATATTTATAATAGCATTGGTCAATCATAGACAACTTTAATTTCTTTTCTTTTTCCTGTTACTCTTACAGTCTTTATACAAAGATTGATGAGAACAGAATTAGCAAACATATAAATTGTAACCATATTATGATGATTTTTCAAAAAGTGACATTTTGTACAATAAACTAATGACTATTTTTTTAAATATTTATCTTCTTAAACTACCTATACAGTATCTTTACGTCTTTAAGCAATGCTGTACTTCTCATTTTCCATCACACATGATGCACGCCTCACAACGGTGGGATGTGTTTCCATGACAACAGGCTGAGTCACTAAGCAGACAATGCCAATTTCTGACGAAGGAGGGGTGAAGAGGACCACTGAGACTGCTGCATTATTAATCGCCGCTGTCAAGCACAGCCCCCACTCTTTCCTCTTGCTATGTGTACGCGCATGCGCATTTCAGCATGTGCCTGTGCTCCCTCTGGCGTTCACAAGAGACATTTGCTGTTTTTTTTGTTCATGCTTGTGATTTATGGTGATTTTTGGTATTTCATTCAACGACTTGTTACAAAATCTAACAAATACACTCTTTCCTTTTCATGTTCTCCTCTTAAACGTCCTGCGTGTCTTCAAACAAGGTAAGAGTTATTTTATATTATAAATAGTATAACAATACACACACAAAATACAGCACTGACTCAAAATATTGTACAATACACTATTTTAAGTGGTGAAATAAACATAAATACAGTGCTATATAGTGCAACACATGCATAAACTGTTATTATGTATATTATTTACTTTGGCAAGTAAGCACACTCTCTAAACTCACACAAAGCATATATATGACACATTCATCTCATATATCTGTGGCATATTGTAACTTTTATAATTTATATTTTATCAAAGCTAAATGATCTTTTCTGCATATGCACTTTTAAACGACATCACCATCATTACTGTTTACCACGCAGGCGCCATACAGCTATATTATACAAAGAATAAAGACAAACACATGAGAGAAAGAAGTTTTATATTTAAACTGCAAAAATCACTGTGTACATTATGTATTTGAAACATACATGTTTGTCATTCTTGAAAAGCACCCTACACTCAGAAAAAAAGAGGTACAAGTTTATTCATTCCACACACTCTTTATCATCTTCCTGCTTATTTATTGGTTAAACAATTAGCTGTTCTGTGTTATGAAATGTTGCAAATATGTACCTTTTACACATTTGGAACTTAAAATGACAGTTGTATCTTTCAGAGTATACTAACATTCTTTAAATATTGATAAACAAACAAACATATCTACACATTACCTTTATTTTTAACAGAGTATAATTCCCATCCTTGGAAATAAAAAAAAACTTTTTGTTCTTGATTATATGACATTAAACCAATATGGCTTGTTAGACACACTCGTCAAGGGTACTTCAAGTGGAGGAGATCTTAATCTTGCCTATAATTAAGGAGCAAATTAAATAAATAATCTGCTTAATGCTCACAATGCACAATGGGTAAAAGCCCCTTTAACAAAGGGAATGACCTCATATTGGCACCTGCTCATTAGTGACTGGTGAAAATCACCCCCAAAACAGAAACTGTCTGTTATATGCTAAAATATATAATACCTAATACATAAATCTAGCAGGCATTCATGTTTTTTTACAGGAAGTGAATTGAGTGTTGTTGTTGTTTTTATCTCTCACTACATTACTTGTACTTGCCTTGTTTTAAAGACTCCTTTGTTCTCTGCATGCATTTGTGGTGAGGTGTGAAAGTGGACAAAGAAACTTAAACGCGAATAAATACTGCTTTTTCCATAGAAAAAGTCTTAGGGGTGTAGCTGCTTTAGCTCACCGCCTGTGTGGCGCTGTCCAGCTTAGTAGTGCTGAAATCCTTTGCCCCTTTCTTTTCTTGTGGGCGCTTCCTTTGTTGCTAGGCAGAAGAGTCAGAAGAGACCAACGGTAAGGCGTCAACGCCTTTTTTCTTTGTAGGAAAAATCCTTTCTTTATTTCTTATTGAATATTTGTTTGAACAAACACGACTTGTACGTGGAGACCTTGCTGTACGCTTCCCCTTTTTAATATAAAGATCCTTCATAAGGATCTGATTTCTTTATAAGGGTGCACTTGCCGCGTTTCTTGTCTTTGGCCACATGACGGCAGATTTGGCACAGGTTCATTCAGAAATGGAATGTCTCTTGAGGAAGCCCTATACACGCACTATATAAAGAAGAACATCTCATTTGTGAATTTTTGCTGGCACTTTATGATATTAATACAGTTTATTATTAATAATTTGCAACATATTAATTCGTTCAATTACTTTAATTGCACAGCAGTATATTGGGAAACAAACATTAAGAAACAGAAATCATATTATTATATTAATAATTATTATAAGTAGATTATATCAAATCCACTTAGGCTCACACTATGAAAACAAATACTCAAAAGTGTATCCAGACAAGTCCATACATTTAGCATATGCACTCCTATATACTCTATTATTCTCTCTCTCTCTCTCTCTCTCTCTCTCTCTCTCTCTCTCTCTCTCTCTCTCTCTCTGTCTCTCTCTGTGTCTCTCTCTCTCTCT
>JAUZST010000977.1:46307-76450 GCA_034779995.1 Parotocinclus haroldoi | reverse complement strand
CAACAGTAAGGGATCGGGGTAAAATAACTGACCGCGGCGAACAAAGTAAAAAGGGCTCGCAGTGCGAACCCTAACACTATGGGCTTGTTTTTGTCACATTTTCTAATTCAGAATTATCCACCTATTCTCTAATGGAGACAGGTCAGGACTGCAGGCAGGCCAATCCAGTACCTGTACCCTTTTTTTTTACAGCCATGCCTTTGTAATGTGTGCTACATGTGGTTTTGCATTGTCTTGTTGAAAAAAAGCATGTACACCCCTGGAAAACATGATATAATGAAGGCAGCAAATGTTGCTCTAAAACCCCAATATATTTTTTCTGCAGTAATGCTGCCTTTATATAAGTCTAAATGATCTTTTCCCAGGGCACATTGAAGTTTTAAGAAACATTTGTTAATAAAATGTCATATTGTAGCGCTTGACAAAGGTTTTCCAAAGTAATCCCGTGCCCATGTGGTTCTATCAGCTGTTGATGAATGGTTTGAATGGAGTGTTATCTGAGTGATCACAGGCGATCTGCTTAAGCTTGCACCCTTGGCTTGTGTGGACTGAAATTCCGAACAATGTAACGTTATTGCGCACTGGAGAAGGACAAATATGAAAATCTCTTCCAATATTTTTTTGAGGTAAAATGTTATTAAACATTGACAGACTGGCCATTTTTGTTTCTCAAAGACTCAGCCTTTTCTGGATGCTGCTTTGTACTAAATCGTATATGCATTTTCCATACTGTCCCAATTTTTCTGATATGCGGCTGTATAAAAATAGACAAATCCCAAAAATCAAAGGATCACTTTGAAAAGACATCTCAATGAGAATAACTTAGGGCAGAACATCTTTCCTAGTATGGACGGGTTAATCTGTTAGGAATGAAAGGACACCACATGCCTACATATTTGCCTGCACCCAATAAACATAATATGTTATATACATATATACATACACTCTGCATTTCCTGATCCGGGCTGTGTGTCCGGTACACATCCCTGGAGCATATAGGGTACAAGACTAAGAGTTACTAAAGTTTATTTTAGAGCTGGATTGTGGTTGCTGTTGAGCTAGGGTTGTTGATCCCTTGACTGCACTGACCATCCTTCAGACCCAGTCAAATTGTGGCCCGGAAGGCACCGCTGGGTCTCAAACCTAGGTCCCTGTTGTTGTTAATTTGATATATATATATATATATATATATATATATATAAGACTGCTGCTTTTAAGTTTTGGAACCCCAGTTTAAATGGTATGTTCTGTACATGTTGTATTTCTGCACAGAGGTCCTGTTAACAACTGTGTTTATGAAGTCACGGCATTTTAACTTTTTACATTTGACTGTATGCTCCAACGTTGCTGCCGGTGATTTGCTGGTTTCCGAGGCAATGACATTAAACAAGTAGGGGAAAGTGGCTAATTATATGTGATACAGTGAAAAAAGAGATGACGCAGGAGAGTCTGAACATAACTAAGACAGGATCCAGGAAATGTCAAGCATCTGAGAAAGTAGCTGCTGTAAAGCTGAAACTGGTGTCAAAAGGTTCATTTTGTGTGTGTGTGTGTGTGTGTGTATGTGTGTTAATGCTTCCACAGGACAATAAATGGAAGTGAATGCTATGCTGTGTGTGTTGGCATGGCTACTCGAGGCTGGCGAGGCCCTAAAGAGCCCCAATACCCCATGCCGGTTGTGCCAGAGGGGGCAGACCCAGACTGTGGGGTAGGCGGTTGTGGGTTTTAGAAAAGAACATGTGGGCGGGAGGGTCTTGCAGGTGCTGCAATAAAGGACGGGCTGATGTTGTGATGTTCTAGAGTCCAACAGGAGCTACAGCAGGTGTGTGTCTGTGTGTGTGTGTGTGTGTGTGTGTGTGTGTGTGTGTGTGTGTGTGTGTGTGTGTGCATTCAGTCTTTATTTGATTTTTATTACAGATTCTTGGTTTCTTACATAGACTTTTTTAAATATATTTATTAGATTATTAGCTTTAATGATTACACATGAAACTGCATTGTGTGCAAAATCTTTGGCACCTAATAAACTAAAAATTAATTACACACAAGCTACATCAATTCTTGACTTTGATTGTTAGATTTAGCCTTTTTATTTAATTTAATTTAATTTTTGGCCCAGTTTTGGCTTGAATAACTACAAGGGATACTGCAGGTTTAGTCTACTTCTTTTTGAGGTGGGTTTAATTTATTTACACTGTTCTCAAAAACAAGGGGATATTTCATTATGGGATATATCATTTTCATCAATATCCCCTCATTTTTGTGAGAAGTATATTTATTTATTTATTTATTTAATACTCTTTTCTCTGACATTTTAGCTTTTGTAACTACATATAATACCGCACACCATGTGTAGAAATGGTATCAGCTATAGCTGTAACTATAGACATTAGTGCAGTGCAGCAAACGCAGTCTGTTTCAGCAGTGGCTGGTCTTCAAATTTAGGTTTACGCAGGAACGCAGGAAGTTTCTGTACATTTTAATGAAATCGATCGGGTCCTGATCCTATAAAATACAGTAGTAGATCATCAGTAAACACTAAACCTGTCTTATTCTCTTGTGACCCTTGTAACCATACATACTACTTCTTATATCTGACATGCATGTCTCTCGAATGTCTCTTAATCCAAATGTCTGGTCTCATTTAAAAGTTTTTCATTGGAGTCTGCTCCCTCTTACAGTTCCTTCCTCTATACAGCAATATGTCCTAGCCACTGTCATTTTTGATTGTCATAGTTGTCATTGCTCTTAGTGAGACTGTTCTGTGAGAAACATGCTTGCGACAAAAAGATGTTTCTCATTTCAATAAAAAAAAATCAATAAACCACATCCAAAATGCATTTTGATTGATAATTCTTTGTGCGTTGTTGGAAGAAGCTGTAAACATGCCTCCACCGATCCAGTCCATCCTCAGCCCACTGCTCTCAAAAGCATGAGCTCACCATCCCCAGGGTCATTTCCTTTTTTGCTCTTAATTGAGAGTGTTCTGGAAAAATCATTACTATATTAATGATTTAACACAAAGTAACTACCTGCTTTTTTTCCGTGTGGAAGGGGAGATTTGCCTGCAATCAATAGGCATGCGTGCTCATTACCAGGGCAAAGTTATAGTAATTAGGCCGACATCAGTGACTTTAAATGATCTTTATTTTTAATTGCGTATTATTGGGAGCTGGGGCGTGAACGGTAGATAATGATGGAAAGAAAGAAATGGATAAATTTGCCTTCCTCTGCATCAGTGATTATCCAGCAGCAGATTTGACTGGCTTCTGTTTCTTTGCATGTTAAATATTGCACAAATATTTTGTGTCTAAATACAATTGCATATTTTTATATTTTAATTACATTTTTCTATGTAGTTCTTTGTAGAAACCAAAATGAATCCAACGACATGACATGTCTAACTCCCTAAGCCATGGCATTAGAAAGCCGTTATACCAGAACTAGTTATATACAGACATGTCAATACCAATTACAGTCTTTGGACATATATGCAAACTGGAGTACCCGGAATAAACCCATGCAGACACGGGGAGGACATGTAGACTCCACACAGAACTGCTCCACCCTGGGACCACTCTGGGATCTTCTTGCTGTGAGGTGGTGGTGGTACCCATCGAGCCCCCGTGCTGACCCGCATGTACTATAGCAAAGAGTAAAAAGAGAAAGGAATGAAAGATGACTTAGTGTGGGATTAAGCTTACATATTAAGTTACCATTATAGTTAGAGTGCATGTTTTAACTGCACTTTTCTTGGTCAGGAGCGTCCTGGTGCATATCCCAGTAGTTACTAGATGCTGGCATGGGCATTCCAACCATTCTCCCCTTCAAACAATTCCAGGCAGGAATCTCTATGTCACAAATTCGCCAAAAACGACCCAAGAGCCCCTTATGCTTGTGATTAGACAAAGGTTTCCTCTGTCACATCTCACAAATGAGGCATCTCATAACAAATGTCACTTAAAACTTTATAGTGTATTCAAGAACATGTGCCTTATGTTCACCATGTTCAGAAACTTTTCTGGGCTCAGAGACATCTAGGATGGACCATCACACAGTGGAAATGAGTATTGTGGTCAGATAAACCAGTATTCCAGATTTTTTGGAATAAATGAAAATGTGTGCTATTCACCAATGGTGACAGGGGACAAGTTCTGGTGTAGGCAGGGGCACCATAAACCTCCAACAGGGGTGGCTCGATGGGTGGAGAGCCAGCCAGCGGACCAGGGACCCAGGGCCTAAGGAGAGACACATGGAAAACGGGGTGAGTGCACAATAGGGGAGGAAGAGACAAACAAAAGGTGACAGGATTAAGTCTCTTCGTGATCTTAAAGGGGCCAGTGTATCGAGGTGCAATTTGCCAGTACTTCCCTGAGTGCATAGGTCTCCGGTAGACAGCCAGACCCGGTCTCCTGGCTGGTAGTTGGGCTCAGGATTCCACTGCCGATCTGCCTCGGCCTGGTATCATCCGAGGGTGAGGGGTCCCAAGGGGCAAATGGAGGCTGGTATCTGAGGATGCACTGGAAGGGCCTGAGGCTCGTAGAGGATTGGCAGAGGGAGATCTGCGCAGTCTTCGCCCAGGGGAGGAAACAGGCCCATTGGCCAGGTTCTCTACCCAGTAGTTCTCTAGAATGCTAGAGGAACTTCCCCAACTCCTGGTTCGCCCTCTCACATTGGCCGTTGGATTGGGGGTTGTAACCTGAGGAGAGGCTGACTGTGACCTCCAGCTTTTCCAGGAAGGCTGCCCAAACATCAGAGGTGAATTGAGTCAGTATGTATGATCTCTGGGATGCCGAAGATCGTGAAGACCTTGGAAAACAGGGTTTCAGCTGTCTTGAAAGCTGTATGAAGCTTGGGGAAAGGCATTAATTTTACCGACCTGGAGAAGCGATCATGGTGAGCACCGTGGTATGACCCGGAGACCGGGGAAGGTCAATCACAAAGTCCAAGGCCAGGAGAGTGGGCGGGTGTGAAGGACAATGGCCATCGGGCCTGGCAAAAGTTGAGCCATCTCGCAACCTTCAGGTACTCCAGGTTCTTGTGGTCGGTGTAAACGGTGACTGGGTGTTTGGCCCCATCTAGCCAATGTCTACACTCCTCCAGGGCTAGCTTGATCGCGAGGAGTTCCCTATCTCCTACATCATAGTTGCATTCTGCCGTGGTCAGCTTGTGGGAAAAGGCGGCAACTGGGTGAAGCTTAGGAGGGTCACCAAGATGCTGAAGAGTATGGCCCCAATTCTCACCGATGAAGCATCCACCTCGACCACAAAGGGGCGGCTAGGGTCCGGGTACCCCACAAACAGGGCTTGCGAGAACACCCTCTTAAGGTCGTTGAATGCTTCTTCAGCCTCTGGAGACCAACACAGGGAACGGGGCTTACCTTGTAGCAGAGACGTGAGGGGCGCGACAATTTGACTGAACTTCTGGATGAAGCGACAGTAAAAGTTGGCAAAGCCAAGGAAGCGCTTGAGCTCTTTCACCGACTGTGGCCTTGGCCAGGCCAGGCCAGAACGGCCTCGACCTTGGCCTCATCCATAGCCACACCCAGCGGGGAGATGATATACCCCAGGTAACTAACTGACTGGGTGTGAACCTCGCACTTTGCCACCTTCACCCTGATGGATTCTTGTGGAGTCACTGGTGAACCTGTTGTACCTGGGAGACCAGCGTAGGTAGATCTGGGGACAAAACCAGGATGTCATCTAGGTTAACAATGACGAACCGGCCTAGCATGTCGCATAGCACATCATTAATAAAGGCCTGGAAGACAGACGAGGCATGGGGCGCCTCCTCTAGCAGCTCAATGGCGAGGCGTAAGGCCAGTGCGGAGGTAAGGAGGTTGGTACGCCTTCACCGAGGACCAGGCCAAGGTCATTGGTATTGCTGAGGGACATTAGCAGGTAAGGTGATGGCCGGACCGCCTGAATGATGTTTAGCTGGACAGACAGAACATGGAGGCAGTGGTCAAAACAGTAGGGAGACCAGGGGAGGGTGGGGTCGTGAAGGCATAGCCATGGGAGTCCCAGGATGATGGGGTGAGTAAGCCCAGCCATAGGGAAGAAGGAGATGGTCTCCGCCTTGGTGGCACTGGTGTGCATCTTCAACGAAGCGGTGAGCCTTGTGAGTGGACCTGAGCCCAAGGGTTGTCCGTCAACAGTGGTGACGAGACATGTTGTCAGGAGGTCAGAGCAGGGATTCCTCTCCGTGGTGACGAGGTGCTCAGCAATGAAGTTCCCTTGGGCTCCGGAATCAGTTAGCACTGAAACAGAGAGCTCTGTGTGAGGTAGGTAGAGGATGACTGGAAGACAGAAAGACATGGGGTCAGAAGTCGTACTCACCCGGGGCGCGTGTGCGCTGGCAGACCTCCACTGAAGTGACGCTTGAAGTCGGCGCCTGGCCGAGGTGCCGGGCGGACCCACAATAGAAGCAGAACCCTTGGGAGGAGCAAGGGGGAAGAGAGACAGGCACAGCCGAGTTCCATGGGCTCAGAGGGATCTGGTGAGGCTGGGACTGGCACCAAGAACCGAGGAGCTGGTCAAACTTGATGACCAGGGTGATGAGGTCATCCTGGTGCAGCTCAGAAATTCATTCTGCAGGTCTTGTTGCAGTCTCAGGCAGAACGTGGGGAGTAGCACCCTAGTCCCTTGCCATAAATCCCGCAGTTGTTCAGAGGCAGAGCCACCACAGCACGGATGCTGTAACACTGCCCTGAAGGTGGCCAGGAAGCATTGGTAGTCCTCCTTGCCCTGCTTATTCCAGATGACAGTGGCCCAGTCCAGAGCAGGACCGGTGAGAAGGGAAATTACCAGCGCAATGCGAGCTGAATCTGCTTCTGGTGGCGAGTGGGTGAAATACAGGAAACCTTGGCAATGGTCTGGATCTTCATCATATCGGTCCGGTAGTGCGATCCTGTAGGCAGCAGAGGGCGCAGCTGCACGTAGTGGGCTGGGGGGCAGCGGAGCGCTGGGGTCAGAGTTAGCTGGGACACCCTTAGTGTTAGCTCGTGCACAGTGGGAACCACGGTACTTAATGCTTTTTGGCCGGTGATAAGCTGCCGAACCGCTTGCATTACCTCCACGAGATGGTGGCTCAGCTCAGCAAGTTGTTCATTGGCGGAAGGCGTGGATACCGTAGCTGCTGTCTCCATGGCAGCTAAGTCAACTGTAACGTGACGTGGAATAGTCGGAGACACATGCAGCTTATAGTTGCAGACAGGATTTTTTACAATTGGCAGGCAAAAACAGTCCAGGGATTGATACACGGCTAGGCAAAACAATGTTCGAGGAGCAAGGCGAGAGATGAGGTCAAAGGACGGAAACAGGTCGAAAAACGGTGAGTAATAGCGATAGCAAACTTGCACAGCGAAACAAAGGAAGCGCTTCATGAAGAGGTAGGGACCCAGTGACTTAGCAACTAAACAGTGAGCAGAGAGTGATATAAATAGGGTGATTGGAATGAGTCTCAGGTGTGTGTAACGAGTGTGAAATTAGAATTAGGTGCGCATGTGATAGGACAGGTTTGGTCGCTGGAAGCGCCCGATGGTGTGACTGTGTGGGCCCTTGGTAAAGGTCATTGACACTTCTATGATGCCAACATTAATGCAGAAAGAAAGTACCCTGAGATCTTAAAGCGACATATGTTGCCTTCAAGACGTCATCTTTTTGGGGGACACACTGTTCTGTTTTTCCTTTTTATTTGCATTTTCAAATTTGAGCCTTCAGCACTCACATGAATGATCTCCTAAAAGTTCTTAAGCACTCAGAGGATGAGGATTTTGCTTTTGTCATGTTTTTAGCTTTCTATAAGGATTTCGCAGAAATGTTATGAACATTTGTGGTAAATCACACACACACACACACACACACACATACACACACACAGGCACACGCGCACACACACTGTGTGCATATAAAAAATTCCAAACACTATGTTCCCAAGCATGTGTTTTGATCATCATTTTGTTCATCAACCCAATAACCATCAACCCCAATACAGCAAAGACGGCAGTAATCGTTACATGAATGGGCCCCTTGGTAGGCAGCCTACAAAGTGTGAATGGCAGCCAGCTTTAGAGACATGAATATGAATGATTTTGAAAATAAAACCATCTGCTAGCTCTTCAGCATAAGAGGCCTCTCATGATGCCATTTAAAACAAGAGCAATGAAGGGAGAGTGAAGAGTCAAGAGACAATTTCAAATCACTCTGTGATATGACACCAATCCTCTTTATAAAGGACACCGTATGTTAGCATGCACACTGTGGTTGCATACCTACACACTACCATTATAGATGCAAATAATGTATGTATTCAATCAAAGAATTGTTTGATTTACTGAATAAAAGGATTTATTTATATTTTTCCCAAGGGAGCAAATCATTTCATGTAGTATATAAAACATGCTAAGAATTTAAACCTGAAAAAGGAATACAGCTTTCAAATGAATCTCAAATTAAACTTTATCGAATCGTTTTCCTTCATAAGTCCAATAAATGCTGTATGGACAGAAAACGCATTACTTTTAGTAAAGCCGTATCACGCATAAAGATACTAAAGAAAAAGTTTTAAAAGGCTTAGGTTAGACATCTTTAGATTGATCATTTTACCTCTAGTGTCTACTAGAAGTGGCAAGTGGAAATACCACTGTGCAACAATCAAACAAGAAAAACACTGTAGAGACAAAAAGGAAAAAGGCAAACAAAAAAGAAAAGACTACTATGACCTGCCTCTTTGGCACACTTGCTCTGAAAGTACACGAGCCAAAAGCAGCAATCCTGATAGCATCCACACACAAACTCACACACACACACACACACACACACAAACACGCACACATGCACGCGAACACGCACACACACTTCCCCGAGCTCTCAGCGTCGCAGCGGCAGATTGCAGACTCAATTACTCCCCTGTCAGGTGATTATCCGCTGCTTGTAATGTAATCTTCCATTCACACGTAGCATATTTCAATTACGGAAGAAAAAAATAAAACAAACGGCGCGCTGAGAGCTCGATCACCTCACTGCCGCCAAACGCCACCAACTGTACCAGAACAGCAGCTGAACGCAATTATGTACCGGTTCCAAGCCAATTATGAACGCTCTCACGCCAGCGCTTATGCCACCAGCCAGGGAGTGTTCGGCGGTGGAAAAAAAATGATTTTACCACAATATGCTTGCTGTATGAGCTGTGCTGAGGCGCATGAGGACAGGCAGAGAGCCGTTAGGCCTGATAGGAAGCCATTATGGGTCTGTGGAAGGGCTGTAACTTGTACATGGTGCAGGGTGACTGTAACAGCATAGAGAGTGTTTGCATGTATACATTAGGATCTATAACATGAATAACATGTATAACAACTTCCTCAACGGAGTGTGGCACAGTGTTTATGTTTATTATCGACTTCCCATTGTAAGGTCAAGTATTGGGCCTTCATAAAAATGGAAGTACCTGAACTAGTATTACTAACAGTAGCACAGTGGTGGTTGCTGGTTTTTATTTATTTATACATAAATTCTGGCCTCCGTTGCCCACCAAGAAAACGGTCTGTGACCCTATCGTACCCTTTTCCAGGGACTTGACCAGTGTCTTCTCAATGGCCAGCAGACCTAGGCTGCTTAAACGCCCTATTTAAACAGGGGAAAAGCCTCCCTACACCCACAGGTGTAGCTTCAATTGTTAAAACTAATGATAAGAGTTTGTACCTCTGAGGTGTCGCACTGTCCAACAACGAAGCAATATTAAACTGAAATGTTGAAAGAATGTTCGACTAAAACAGAATTACTATGCGTGTTTTATTTACAGTGTAAGAAATAAACAATGGGAATGGTCAAGTCATTTTAGCAAGCAAATACCAAGAAATGGGTTACAGCTTACCTTTCAACTTCACTTACAATGTCTGTGCTGGGTCTGAGCTCATAATGATTAAGTGATAGATCTCAAAACAGCTAAAAAAATCATCATCCTCCAATCATAATGCAGAAGCTCAGCATCCAGGCCAGCTGAGGCCTGCCCACAGCTCTATTCACCCCCAGAGATGCTGAGCTGAGTCCAGGGGCGGGACAACATCACGCCATTTATCCAATGACCGCCGAGTCAATGAAAACAAAACTGTTCCATGCAGGATCATTTATGAGCAAATATATTGATCACAGACCGGTATAAGAAAATGATTGATGTTACAGGAGTATATGAGAAGATAACAAAATCGAGTCGGTCAGTTTGTAATTAGCAGTTGATTCTGAACAAATTTGTCCCTGAGACGAACTTGTTGGAAAGCATTTGTAGTCAATAAAATGTTAAAACAACTGTACATATATCACTATTTAATTCGCTTAAAGAAAATATAATAATTATATTCTAATTAGAAAAATATAATAATAATAAAATTCATACAAATTCAATTCGTATGTAGACTAATATATTACAGATAATATACAGTAATATTGTGAAAGGTTGAGTGACAATGAAAATGTGGTTTTAAAGCTTTTAAGGATAAGGATAAACTTTATTGATCCCTCTGGGAAATTAAACAAGAAATAATGTTTTATTAAGTGAGCACATAATAAGTATAAGTACTACAAAAGTAAAAGAGATTTTGGAACTATTTTAATAAAGCACCTGCAGTGGAATTAAAGAAAACACGTTACAAAATTTAAAAAAAAAACATTAAAAACCTGAAAAAGAAATCCAATTATTCACGCAAAAATAACCTCAAATGAACCTTTAAGTAATCATTTTAATTCTTAAATCATGTCGATTTTGTTTGGACAAAACTTTTTGTACTAAAGACATATCACAAATAAAGACAGTAATAGTAAAAAGTTGTGGTGGCATGTATGTCATCGTGACATAATCTGTAATATTGGTACTATTGTTAGTATTGTCCCAACTTTCTCTTATTTAGGGTTGTAATAGTAATTGTGCCAAATCTCCCAGAACATCAACAGAAGCTTGAACTGTTTGTATAAGGTAGAATTGATCCATACTTTCATGTAGCATCAAAATCTGACCCTACCATCTGAATGTCACCACATATAAACAGAAATAGTAGGCAAAATGGGAGTTGTAGCCTCAGTTCCCAGTTCTGCAAACCCTGGTTGTAACGAGTGATTATTTGGTTTACCTGTTACCTTTCTATCAGCTCAAACAAGTCTGGCCAACTTCTGACCTCTGGAATCAAAAATACACTTATACCCATTTTCAACTGCTCAGACTGGATGTTTTACCTGTAAACTCTAGAGATGGATGTGAGTGACAATTCCAGCAAATGATCAGTTTTTGAAAGATTCCTAACACTGATATACTCACCTTTCTTCCTCATTCAGATTCTTAGTTTGGACTTCAGCAGGTCTTCCTGACCATGTATGCATATCTACATGTCGCGAGCTTCTGGCATGTGATTGGCTGATGTGAAACAGTATTTGCAAGGATATAAACAGGTGTACCTAATAAAGTAAGATATAACCGTGTATTATAGTACTAATAATAAGTGTTGTAATATATTTAACATGAGCAAATTAGGTCAAATAAACGAAATACCTGTACATTTGGACTAATAATTCATTTGGTTGGCTGCTTTCTATAGCTGTAATAAATCCAATCAATAAGTTTTACTGTTTAAATGAATTTTACATCAAGGTAAAATCATGTAAATATGTTAAAATAACTACTTTTGTCGAAGGCTATTAAAATTATTCAGACTTATTATTATGAGCACCCCATGTTTATATGATAGTACCAGAAGTGACCCTGATGTAGCCACGCCCCTGCCAGAAGGAAGTGATGCTGCACTTCTGCTACCCTAACCACCTGTCCGATAGTTGGAACTTTTTGTTCAGAAGTGGGTATGTAACAATGTCTGAAAATGAGATTATATAATCTCATCATTTTAACTTAACTTTACTTTCACTTCTAGGTACTAGGTACTTACTTTTATTATTCCATAGTTTATGTGAGCTGTATTCAAGGTTAGATTTGGAACACACATACAAACAGATATCTATATGTTTACCCCAAATCCAAAACACACACACACAAATGTAAATACATGTAATACACAAAGTCACGAGAAACATGCTGTTTTGCAACCACAGACACTTCCCTCTTTTAACAAAGACATTGATATCTTGCATAAAGCCTGGCAGATGTGGGACGTGATGTGATGTGGTGCTGGTGTGCATGTCCTGCAGCAGAGCAAATATAATAATGCATTAGGGGTGATGAATGCGCTGGTACACACCTCAGCTGAGGTTCGTGACGCACTCTGATCACTTCTATTGTACGAGATTGCTGAGACCGGGCTGCATTCTAACCCTCGTGTTGGGAGATGAGCGATGGGCGTCTTGTAAACAAGTGACAAGCGTCCCAGGTGACAATTCCTAATCCATCATAGGCCTGTCAGCTCCAGCCAAGGGGGGGCAATGGGGGTAAGGAGAACGAGAATGAGCAGGGTGAAGGCAGCTGCTACATGCCAATCCACATCATAATGTGACAGGATGCTGACCAGGGATCTGGGCTCAGAGAGAAAAAGCTCATGAAACTTAAACACAAGAAAATAGAGAATTTATCCAAAATCTATTAATTGTTTGACCTAGGGAAACAGCGGGGTAATGCAGGCAGCCTGTTTCTGCTACAATTATTCTGCTTAAATGCAGTCCTGTATTAAAAATAAACACCTTACTAAACATGAACATGCTACTATTATTGAAGAAGGTAAAAAGCAGTCTAGGGACATTATTTATTTATAGATTTAAGAGCTACATTTGATAAATTATTGTAGTTTGTACCAGGTTTTAATTCATCCTTTACTATTAACTACTGCTAGTATTTTATTCAATTCAATGCAAATCAATTCAAAATTTATTTCTATAGTGCGGAGAATTTTTATTTTATCTTAAAAGACCAATCCCAAACTGAGCAAGCCTAGGGCAACAGTGGAAAGGAAAAACTCCTTTTGGCAACATTAATTTTGCCTATTTTGGTTTGTCATGTCTGAAAATGTTTTTATTCTGTTTTTGCTGGGGGTTAGCTAAAGATGATCATTTAATTTATATGTCTTTTACTGATGATTCATGCAGTAGTACAGTGCACCCTTAGTGCCATTTGTACCCCTTGCTCCCAGCAAAAGACATCCTGTTTCAAAAAAGTGAGTTAGAAAGGCTTTATAGATAAACACTGTCTTCAATTCAATTAAATTCAAATGTATTTCTATAGCGCTTTTTACAAGAGGAGCATTGTCTCAAAGCAGCTTTACAATCTTATATGATTTTAAAAGGCCAATCCCAAACTGAGCAAGCCTAGGGCGACAGTGGAAAGGAAAAACTCCCTGAAGGAGAAGGAACAAACCTTGAGAGGACCAAGACTCAAAATGGGAGCCGTCGTCCATGAGTGGCATTGATGTTAATTAAGTAAATACTTAAAAGTATATTAAAGTAATGCTAAAATTAAGATAATAACAATTTAAATCAATAATACAATTTTTATTAGTAAAATTAAAAGAAATAACAAATATAATATTTTTTTTTGCCATTTTGACACTTCATCAAACAATTTTACATTTAGTTCTTATCTGGTTTTGATTCTGTATCAGCAGTAAAAGTCACTGTATTACCTTAAATAAACATAAACATAAACATCTACCTACGTTATGACTCAAGTATAAGTCCCTTTAATTTTATATCCCTAAGAAATCCCTCTCGGTTACATTGCAAACACAATGTGGTACTATCGCTATACAAGATGCCCCACAAGTTTTAGTGCTGGGGCCTCTTGCTATCTGACATTTTTAATGTTAATATTTAAATGCCACATTTGACATTTTAATCCAATTTACACTTGGGGATTGCTTGATATGAATCCTAGAGTTTTATTAAATACTAATATACAACAATAGTAAACATAAGTCTCTTACATATACGTTTTTGATTTCAATTTCGTATGATTTTTTTATTAACCTGAACTTTATTCCTATGTATGTTTATCTCTGAATCCTGAACAAAAGGTTTGACAAGATAAGATGCCTCTTTCTGATCATTCATATGGGTTCTAGATGAAGCATTTTAGGTTAGGAATGGATTGATGCTCCATGACAAGGTACAGTTTCAGAATTGTTTTTGACTTAGTTACTTTTGCCTCATGACACTGGTACGGGTGAAAGGTCCTAGACGATCCACACTTCCCCTGAATGGCCTGGCGATGCATAATCACTGACTGTGTGTGTGTGTGTGTGTGTGCGTGTGTGTGTGAGTGTGTGTGAGAGCATGTGTGAGCTTTCTCGCTTCGAGTTGCATACAGACTTCCTTCCTGGTATCATCTCATTACAACCTATAGATATTTTAACACTGTTGGGCACATATCATTTCAAAACACTTCTACAGGCTCTTGACATTTCTGACATTTAAACCTACATATACAGTATCACTGGCCAAGAAGGTCAGGTCTAGTCCAATTTATTTATATAGCTCATTTTATAATGGAGCATTGTCTAGTGTAGTGGGGTTTTAAGTTATTAAGACCTTGTGTACACTGACTGTATCACAGGAATTCACCATGTATAGCATATCAGTCCATGCCACACTCTCCAGAGCAGACCGCTACGTAACCCCAGGACCTACTGTGCAGCACCACTGTGAACCCTTAAATACAAGGCATCCTGACTTTGGTTCAATAAAAAGCTTTTCAGAACAAATCCTCCTCAGATAAATGTGGTGTGTAATGTGTATGAATTCGTACAGAAGCTGGATGTACTCTTGAGATGAACCTGCCACCTTCTGGCCATTGTCATACGCTTCATTTCTGCCTGTCACCCGGGCGAAATGGAAACACTCTTAACCCTCCCAAATGACCACCCTCCCTCCCGAACACCCCCTCCATCCATGTTATTTTAAACACTGAAGGTCAGCGGGAACAAAGAGGGGCCATCCAGAGAGACAGCGAGACGCTCAAGCGAGAGAGGAAGGAGTAAGAAGAAAAATCAATAGAAGCATAAAATTGATTTAGCGCGTGTCATAAAACATAAGTAAGTGCTCAGAGATGGAGCGAAGCCGAGGCTCGATTTAATCTGCACAAAAAGCTACACTGTACTGATGAAGTGATCTGAACGAGAGAGAGAGAGAGAGAGAGAGAGAGAAAGAGAGAGAGAAAGGCTGAGGAAGTAGCTCAAGAGAGCGCTGGAGAGATTGAGTAAAACAATAAAACATAAGGCCCGACACTTAATTGTCATATTAAAGACTCTGGTCTCCTGATCCCATTCATCATCGGGCAAACGGCTGCAGGAATCAAATCACAATTAAAATCTGTTCAATATCGTAATAGACGCTCAAGCATTATTTTATCACTATTATTTTTCCCCCATCGATTCTCTGCTCCATAAATCAGAAAATGTAATAGTTTATGGCTGTAGGATTATGGGTTTATGAAGCTAATGTGGCAGAACAGACCCATTTACACACAGACCTCTGCTGAAATGAGACACAGCCTGCATAGTAGCTTATGCTACATAAACACGTACATCTTATACTGCCAAGTTAAGAGCTGCATCAAAGCCCATAATTTGTTCATGTAAGAATGCCTTTGTATGATGTGGATTCACATAGCAAGGAATTGCATTTGGAAAATACCTGAGACTTGGGGCATTCCTAAAAGCAAGTTTTTTATATATTCCATTACAGGGTGTTTTGTACAAGAACAAAAAAGATATAAAGTGGTGGTGTGACAGTTTAACTGACACTCAAAATCAGAACATTATCATCTGGTAAGTCCCAGCTGTGTAAAATTGGTATCTCTAAAATCGGACATACAGTACTTATGCCTGCACCCTGTGTCATCTGGGGATAGACAAACCTAACCTCCAACCCTGAAGAGGATAAAGTTGGACTGTGTAGGGAGTAAGGTAGAGTTGCAGGTTCACTCACCAGTAAACGCTCAGCTCTTATGCCATGAGGAGTGGAGCTGTAAGAGAGACAGTTAAATAGTTCTGTTAAAAAAGCAGCGACCAGATGGGATTAGTGTACTGTATAAATAAATCACTTTGGGCCGGTGGTGCTATCTGTAATAAGATGATACACTGCTGTCTGGAATATAACAATATATTCATATTGAAGGTACAATATTTGACATATTAAATACGATTTTTGTTCAGCATATCCTATGTTTTACATAAACACTACTTCTATGATGCATTAGGTTTGGTGGTGTGAGAAGTGTCCCCCCCCAAAAAAAAATAAATAAATAAAATTACAATAAAACCTGTGCCAATGGTGAAAACATCTAACAGCTCATATAACATGAACATGGGGTAAATATACTGCTCACAAAAATCAGATGTCATTTCCAAATGAAATATCCTACAATGCAATATTTCCTCATATTTGTGAGTATAAATCACTATTATTCAAAACAGAGGTCCAAACCCACTCTGGATGCAACTACAGACTGTCATCAGAAGCGTAAATCAGTGTCAAGAGTTCAGAGGAAGATCCTTTCACCCCCACATCACGGTCAGTGAAGACTATGTTATGTAGTGGCTCATGTTATGAGTGGAACTCCGTAACTTGAGCCAAGTTTTGTTTATTTTGGCACCCAATTAGTAATATGCCAGTTTGTCATTAATATACTGCCAGTCATAACACATATAAGTAAGTCAAGTTGATGTGTATATAGATGTAAATGTGTATTTAACACAGCATTTATGGTTAAACCATCTGCCTCCTGACAGCCTGAGCGATGTACAGAGAATAAAGTGATAGAAAAGAGAGAGAGAGAAGTGAAGCCACTTGAGCGAGCAAGAAGACCAGCGAGGCGTGATTGAACAATCCCATTCCCAGGCCCTTTTCTTAGACAACGGGCAGCGGGCGTATGAAGATTGATACGGCAGTGTTCGCCTCGCTTTGCTGGATCATCAAACGGATTGATATTATACTCCCTCTCTGGATGAAGACAAAGTAAGTGTTATCATACTCAATAGACGGCCTTGTCAGGGCCGGAAAATCAGGCCGTGTCGCTGGTTACAGGAGCGTGGCGTAGACTGTCACGCGGATTTATCACGCCACGCCAGGACCGAATTACACACCCGCCGACTGAATTACACACATGTGGCGGAGGCGTCGTCCGTCGCCACTTTGTCATGGTCCATATCTGTAGAGGAACTCGCGTCCACTCATACTGATCTTCAGGATAAAGATGGGTTTCAAGCTGGGATTTACAGCCGGAGCATTAGAAATTAAACACAGAAATCTCTATCTTCAGTAAATAGAATCGATCTTCAGTTTAATTGTGGGGAACAACACAAGTCATCTTTATTGTTCAAAGTGCTTTTTACAGTAGCAGCTCTAAAAACATCGACATTCATAACTTTCCCGCACACAACCAGTAAACACAGTAAATTAAAAAATAACTCACAAGCTTCCACTTAGTCCAGAGGTTTAGCTACAGAAGTTTTAGAAACATACAGTATTTTTAGGTTTCTGATGCTGTTTTCAGCAGTACTTCTGACATATTTATATATCGTTTGCATGTTGTCTTGTGAAAACACCCTCACTGCTCACAAAAACGAGGGGATATTTCAAAATTAAATGCAATGTCTGTGTGCATCATATTTGGAATGTGGAAGGAAGATGGAGAAAATACACACAGACACAAGCAGAACACGAAAACGCCACACAGGGCATGCTCGAACATTGCCACCTTTACCATCCAATTACCTCCGTGTCACTAATGAAACTAATGAATATACACCATTAAGTTGAAAATTGGAGAGCCTTATTTTGAGCCTTTGTGGTGAGTGTTTTGTATCGGTGTCATTATTGATCGAATTTGAAATATGTATTTATTATAAAGTTAAAATGATATATTTTATTATCTAATACAATTCTATAATTACGAACACTAATACAAATTATGTCTGTATGGTATGTTATTTAAACATTATTCAAATGATTGTAACAAATTATAATAATATTGTAATAATTCAGCATTACTTTCGAATACAATTTAAACACTATAGGCAAATTATTTATTTTTCGATTTAAAAAATATTGTGACGTCATAAATGTAGGCATGCTGCAGTCTCTTGTTTACAAAGGATTCTCTGAGAAGCAAATTAGCATAATGCGGAAGTTCTTATGAGGACGTTTTTGGATGTCCTTCAAAGAAACGACTTGTAAAATATGAAATAATATGAAGCTTACTGGAGGTCACATAGTAATGTTGGTAAACCCTACCGTTTATTCTGGGTTGCGGAGTGTGTGCTTGTATGTGTGTGTGTGTGTGTGTGTGTGTGTGTGTGTGTGTGTGTGCGCATGTGTGTGTACAAACCCAAGCCCTATAAAGCGCACAAAAACATCCGTCGCTACTGTCTGACATTATGGGATGTGCAGCAGGACGCCAGGCCTCTCTAATATAAGAGTGTGTCTCAGTGGAGCCGTTTTATGGCACTCGTAAAGCTGCCAGTCACCTCAGCCTCGTTCTCCCTGTAAAACCACATCTGGGAAACTGGCGCTTTACACACGGTTCTGCTCACATCCATCATCCTAAACGCCTCCGGGATCAGCCGACGATGGATGGGATAGTTTGGGGTATAGCTGTTTAATTTTAGCGTCAAGATCTTATGTGCATTAACCCTTAGAGGGTGCCGATCAGGACCACGCGTTTGTCTTTTTTTTCACAGGCTATTGTTTAACAGGGTATACAGGTGATTGGTGTTGGTGGCACTGGTGACCTGAAAGGTTCTTCTCAAAGGTGGAAGTGCCAAGCAAGAATGCCGCTGAATGATCAGCAGAACCCAAACCTTCTTACTTCACATACAATAGGTAGTGTCTTCCTAATGGTGGTGCATTACCAAACCAAGATTTGGCCAGATGTTGAGCCATAACCAGAAGGTAGAGTTTTCACTGTGAGGTTAAGCAGTCTTGCTGCTCTGTAATTCCAGGTTTGATTCTGTGTCATGCTTTGTGCCAGAACATTGTTATTGCACTTAAGTATTTTTAGGTTCATGTACTGTAATTGATCGATTTATTTATCGGTTTATCAATAGGTTTAGGTTCATGTACTGGAATTGATTTTTCTTTTTATTCTAGTTAGGCAGCTGTTACCTAGCACTCACCACACATGCTACATTTGAAAGAGTGTGGCTTTACAGGCATGACACATCTATAAGAAATCACAGAGACAGAGATGTGTCAAGTACACTCAAAAGTTTGCACAGGTTATGCACTGAAATTTTTAGGCAACACTCCCAAAAATGTAATCTTATGAATTCTTTTTAACGCTTTTTCATTTTCAGCGTAATGCGTTTCTACTCCCACAATAATTGTATACATCTTCATCCATCCATTATCTTCCATTTAGTCCACACAGGATCGTGGGCCAGCCAGTGAACAACCCTAGACGGGGCTAATCCATCTTAGGGCACACACAGTAACACACTAAGAGCCACTTTAGAACACCCATTAACCTAACATGCATCTCTTTGGACTGTGGGAGGAAACTGGAGTACCCAGAGTAAACTTATGCAGACACGGGGAGGACATTCAGACTCCACACAGAAAGGACCCAGGCTGCTCCACGCTGGGATTGAACCCGGGACCTTCTTGCTGTGAGGCAGCGGTGCTGCCCACCGAGCCCCTGAGCTTCTGTATACATCTTATCGACGTAATGGCATAGAATTCCCAATGGTGAATTCTCTTTCTGTGATTAATATGAGATTTATTCAAAACACTTATATAATAATTTCTGAATGTTCCGCATGAATATTTTTAATTAAGTTGTGTAGTGGAGAGATTAGGAGAGGAAATTATGTAATAAAATCATGGAATCTGCAGTTTGTTGGACCTATATACAATGACAGTGTTTCAAGTTTGTTATAACTAGTGTTTGTCTTAATAAATGATTTAATTTATATGTGTTTTACTGATGAATCATGCAGTAGTACAGTGCACCCTCTGTTTCATTTGTACCCCTTGCTCCCAGTAAAAGACATCCTGTTTCAAAAAGTGAGTTAGAAAGGCTTTATAGATAAACACTGTCTTCAATTCAATTCAATTAAATTCAACTGAAATTTATTTTTTAGAGCTTTTTACAACGGAGCATTTTCTTAAAGCAGCTTTACAACCTTATCTGATCTTAAAAGGACAATCCCAAATTGAGCAAGCCTAGGGCGACAGTGGAAAGGAAAAACTTCCTGAAAATAGAAGGAAGAAACCTTGGGTGGACCAAGACTCAAAATGGGACCCGTCCTCCATGGGTGGCCTAGATGTTAATTAAGTAAAAGTATATTAAAGTAATAGTAAATTAAGTGTATTATTAAGTAATAATATAATTTACTTTTTAAAATTAAAAATTAAAAATAATATACTTCTTATACTTCTGCTTGAGTAAAATATAGAAGTTTTACTTCATCTTTTGCTTTGTTTTTTTTTTTTTTAATGAGTACTACTGTTACTTCTGAGAGAAGAACAGTTAAACCTGGTATACTAGTCTGCACAGGAAATGCATGAGGAAGTGTGTATGAAGTCAGTCATTGCCAGCTCTGCTGTGTGTAGTTTTTGTAAGTGTGTGCGCAGCTGCTGTCATCATGCTTTCAAGCTAGCTGCCAAACCGTCATCAACCAAACCGCTCATGACACAGGCTAAAAGGGAGATGGATCATGCAGCTCAGAGACAGAAGTTAAGCATGACCCCGGTGACACCCTGTCCCCACCTTCCCCCCAAACTCCCCACTCCCCATACAGACTGACATCGAGCCAATCACCCCACCATTCCAGGTCAGCGATTTGACAGGGCACATCATAACCAGCAGCTGGTGGCAGACCTCTAAAGCGTGAGACACTGGAGGTTCCTAAATTTAAAAGACTCCATATGGGGCACACCCTTTGGACTCAATATGTAGATATGTAGCACATTGATGAGCCACAAAATTCTGACCATTCACAGACGAAAGTTCTAGGATGTATTAGACGGAAGTGAAAAGTTGGTTGTATTTTAATGACCAAGCTCTAAAAATGCTTGAAATGATTGAAAAATTAAATAAAAATATTAAAAATAGATGATAACTGATAAAAGTCTGTGCTTTAACTCCAGATGTTAGACTCAAAGCGGCAAAGACACAGTTTGAGTATGCTGTACAATACTGTACTAAACTCTATTTAGCATATTTGACTTTGTCTAATTGTCACACTTACATAATTCTAACAGATTAACAGACCAGTTAATCTAGATCGTACACAGGTGTACACACAGACACAGTGGATCATCATGCAGAGGTGGGATTTAAATTCTTTTAGCTGAGAGGCATGAATTATGCTTACCGGTCATGTGCTGGCTGTATCATATATGCATACCTGTCAAGTCTCCCATTTTGGCCGGGTAACACCGTATTTTACCCTTATTTCCCGTCGTCTTCCCGTATTAGTATTTTCCCATAAATGTTCTGTATTATATTATAATTAAAAAAAAACATTCCTATGCCTCTCCAAACTGAAATGTCACTAATCTCGTGACAACTGCCACCCAGGCTGCTGCAAGTGTCAGTTCTCGTGAGGTTAGTGTGAACAGCGGGAACAAACCTGGAACAGGGAGATGTAGGAATGTCCAAAGCATTTCAGTGTCAACAAAGGTAGGCCTATCAGATTCGGATAATCTAATTGTAGTTTGTAAGTGGTTCACAGGTGGTTATTTTAGAGTTATTTTAGTAAGGGATACAGAACATCGGTTGGGGCTGGTGGGATGGCTCGAAGCTCGCGAGGGAAACTTCATCTGGCTGGTCTTCTGTTTTGACCATAACACTGTCTATTAATGTATTTATTGCCTTCATCAAACTAAAGTATCAGTTGTTTCTATTACTCATTAATCACTTTCAGTGATATCTCTAACACAATTATGTATTGTTTGCATGCACTTTTCTTGTGCAAACATCTTTCCTGATTATATAATGCTAAAAATTAAAACACTGTGTATTTTTCTATCATTTTGTATAGGAACTGTAAAGGAATCTAATACTGATTTGTATTTATCTACAGATTCTGTAATCTCAAACAAACCATTCCTAAATAGCATGTTCTTGGATCTGTGATCATAGCCTAGTTGATGTGGGTTCCCAAATTTCTGGGACTTATCCAATGCCTGTCTGTGACTGTACAGACTGTACATACATAAATATGTAACTGAGTATATTGCATTCGCAAATTGAAGCTACTCGAAAAGCATAACAAATTTAACTCAATGTAGGTCATAACTTATAAGTTCAAACTACTCCCGCAGGTGGATTTTCGACGGGTACCTTCATGTGGTACTGGGGCATTCACTGAATTTAGAGAGGCACAACTGTGCCCACACAACCCATCTCCTTGCCAATCAAACATATGGACACAACTGTGCACGAACAATAAACCTGTTAAATACTAAATCTTTTAAATGCTTCAACACTAAAGTTGGTTTTACTCTACAATGGATGAGAAATTAACACTAAAGGTTTTTTAATAATTGCATTTATTTTGTGCACGTTGAGGTAACATAGTTAGAGGTGTTAGGTTAAGGTTACAGAGTAATAAGTGGCCAAAACATACTTTCACACACACGGACTGCTCAGTGGACCACACCCATCCACCTTCTCCCTCACCTCACATTCTTCCCTGATTTACTTGGTCTACACCTTGTTTTGAAGTGCTTCCCGTATCTTACTTTTCATTGTTTATCCTCGACTGACCTCAGAGCATAAAGGACCTCCAGCACTTTCTCAGCGTTTTACTGGCATATTTTTGCAGACTGATCATCGCCCCTTTCACAACACTCCTTTTTGCACCCCCAAGCCCCAGTATTGGGACATCCGGACCCCAATCATCCCTTCGTGCTTGAGGTTGATGCCTCCTCTGACTTATCACCCGGGCTCACATCTCACCTTCTCTGGACATCCAGTGGAGACACCTAGTTGCTGGCATCTTGATATTGGTGGAAGGCCATGCAAAGGGACCAGAGCAATACCCTCCCAGCTGGTTGGCTCACCCTCTGCCTAACCCTTAAAGCCCCTGATCTCACGCCATAGCAAGGCTACACTACCATACTGACTATCCTCGATTGCTTCTCCAGAGCTGTCAGGTTCATCCCATTTCCCAAGCTACCCACTGCATTCGAGACCGCAAAGGTGCTCTTCAGTAAGATCTTCACGCAGTTTGGGATCCTGGAGGGCATTAAGATGGACCAGGTCCACAGTTCACCTCCGCAGTTTGGGCGACTTTCCTGGAGAAAAGCAGTGTAAGCAAGTTAACCAGGAGCTAGGGAAATTTCTGTGGTTCTATTGCGGAGAGAACCCAGTCGACTGGTCCCGCTTCCTCCGCTGGTCCGAGATCACTCAAAACTCTCTTTGCCACTTCTTGACCGGCCTTCCAGCGTGTCCTTGGCTTCCAAGGCGTGTGTGTGTGTGTGTGTGTGTGTGTGTGTGTGTGTATATATATATATATATGCATTAAAGATTTGAAGAAATAAGAATAATAAAGGAAATAAACAAATGTTTGGAATTCTTTGGAATAAACCTTTAGCTACTGATCTCCAGACCATGAGCATGGCGATGAGGATGAGGTTGACTGTCTGGGTGAAATATGTCTCAATCAACAGGCGCTCAGCAATCAAGTTGAACTCGTCGGATTTGATCTATCCGATCATCGCTGTAGGATGTTTCCCAATGTCTAATGTTCTGTGAAGATGGGCCTTTCATAATCTTTATTGTTTTTTTCCTCCTCCTCTTGTTTCTCCTTTATCAAAACTGTGAGATGTTCGGTGAAGTAAAACCATCATGAGTTTAACAGCTATTAAATTTAACCCTTTTGGATGGACGTCATCGTGGCAGAGCTTGAGGCAAGGAAAAGATCATGCTGCCGAGCTGGTAATTGCTTCCTCTAAATCTGCTGAGTGCAGGAAAAAGGCCAAGATCTTTTTTCATCAGAGAAAAGAAAATAAAAACGAGAAAAACTTAATAGAGACAGAGGCAGTGAGTCTCTGTGTCTTCTCTCATCCTGAGTTCAAAGTGGACCTGCCTTCTCGTGGCCCGGGTCATGAGAAGATTCAAAACACAGCTTGTGCTTATCATTGTTTTTTTCTGAAGCAACCTATCACACCTCAGCAAAATTGTGAAGAAATGCTGCCTCACCATGCTCCACAGTTGGCTCAAACATTAATTCAAATCAACAATTTAGTTGATTAGTGAAATATTTTAATAAATAATATCATTTTGAGCTTAAAAAAAATCATTCTTCTGGGGGTTATACTGTCACCGGGCAAATTCTTCTTCTAAGAAGCCGTATAATAATATAGGTTGGATTTAGTTACAGTAACTTTACCATTAACAAAGAGATTAAACTAGTTTTCATGTTCTAGATGTAACATGCTCTCACTGCAGCAGTAAACACAATGTTGTTGGGGTCAGCAAAAGCACAGTATGAAGCATAAACACACTTAATAACTGCATTTTAGGAACTTAATTATAACACTATTATATCACAGGGTAGGGTGCATGGTATTGAGCCCACTTGCCTCAAGGTTCGGGTTGTGCATGAAGTTGCTCTTCTACCTGCCACAATTGATTATCTGACTAAACTAAAAACTGTTGTGCATAAAAGACCAAAAAATACAGCAGTTATAAAACTATTGCCATGGTCAAAATAACCATTTGACCTAAGTGGCATGTAAGCCTTAAATTACCAAGCACAATGCCAAGTGTCGGATGGAGTGTTGTAAAGCACACCTCCACTGGCACTGACTTATTCTGCAGAGTAGCAAATCACACTTTATCTGGAAATATGATGGAGTCTGGGTTTGGCAAATGGTGAGAGAAAGTTAGCTGTCTGATGTCATTGTGCCAACTGTAACATTTTCTTGGAGGAGGGATAATACTATGCTTTTTTTTCAAAGGATGCCCTAAGCCCCTTAGTACCAGTAAGGGGAAATCTTAATGCATCAGCAAAGCAAGAGAATTTGATACTTCCCACTTTTTCTGTTCCAGCATATCTGTGTCTGCTCCATAAAGACATTGATGGGGTTATTTTGGCGTGGCCTGCACAGAACCCTGACCCCAACCCTGTCAAACACCTTTGAGTTGAATCAGAATAGATAGCCACGCCCTCTTATCCAATATCAGACATCGCAAATGCTTTTCTGGATGAATAGGCTAAAATTCCCTTGCCAGAAAAGTGGATACTTGTTATAGCTGTAAAGAGGATCCGAAGTCCATATTAATGCTTATAGATTTTAAATGGGACGTCATGAAAGCTACTGTAGTTATGAAGGTGCCTCAATACATTTGTCTAGGCTACATAGTACACTATTAAGTTCTAGGGGACAAATTGGGCTGGAAGTAAGAAGTTTATAAGGCAGCGACACCAAGTTGTCCTGATCTCTAAATTGATTAGAAGCGCTAGCAGCCCGCGAGATCTGGAGAGGATTTGTAGACTTGTAGCTTTAAATGACGGCGCTTGGTGTAATTCGGGACGGACTCGGCAACTGCTGGTGCGTTTGGCTTCGAAACTCTCGGATTTAGCTGCTGGTATTGGCTCATTTTTCATATCCATTGTGCGCTTGTCAGGGCGTCATCGCTGTTCGGTCGAGCCGTTAGATCAGTCCGAATGGATAAATCATCCTGGATCTGACACACTCATTTAATTTGCGCGGCTCCGCTGCTTATTAATTGAAAAACCCCCGTACTGAGGCCGCACGGCGCTACTTTTATTTTATTTTTATTAACATGGATATTCCGTATGATTTCCCTCAGTAGCTCGTCGACTGGCCGCCGGACACTTTGTCATTTATCATCGTATGCCATATTTGTCAATCGGCTTTGCCTTAAGAAAGTGAAAAAAGTCCTGAGCAAAATCGCTTTGCATATAAAGCACGCAGGAGGCTTGGTGGGATTTCTATAAAGGCTCGCGCCGGGGCCCTGGCGTTATTGTTTTCCATCTGTGAAATAGAGTAACAGGTACTTAATGTACCAAAAACAATTTGTCTGGCCGTTATTTTCCCATTGAAGGCGTGCACGGCTGGCTGCGGCCTTCCTTTATCTCAGGGAGCCTAATACGCTCTCACACTGCGCCCCAGTGCCTTCATTTTACAGCCGACGAGCACGGCGGCCCCACGCTGCGCTCCAAATGGGACCCCAGTCACCGGGGCCCCGCCAAGTGGCCGCAGGTAAGTGTGCAGAACAAATGCTGAGAGGACTTTTAAAAAGTTTCTGCAGCCAACACTGTGTGTGTGTGTGTGTGTGTGTGTGTGTGTGTGTGTGTGTGTGTGTGTGTTGTATAGATAATTATCTATCTGTAATGCATGTCTTGGCTACATGCTACAGGTTTTGGCACCCTAATTATTTGAATTGATAATGCTATTTATAACTGATTTTATACAACAACAACCTTACATTGTAATAATATTTTTAGCTATTTTGCAAATGTATTTGTATTTGTCACTAAGGTAACTTGGTGGTATTGGGAAAGTAAAAAGTACTTTTAGACAGTATGAACCTGAGATATTTCATGTTATTGTTAATAAGCATACAAATGCCCATTCATACATTTCATACCTGGGGCAAGTTCCAAAAAAAGTTGAGACGTGGCAATTTAGCTTGGAATTTTTTTTTTCAAAATTATGAATTTCAAACAGGTGATTTCAATAACTAATTATAATCATGATTTGGTGCAAAAGCAGTCTGTGATTTGCAAAGAAGGCCAGAGGATAATCATGTCCAGACAGCATTGACATCTCTGGGCTCGAAGGCATCTAGGATGGACCATCACAAAGTGGAAACGTGTATTGTGGTCAGATGAATCAGTATCCCAATTCTTTTTAGGAACAAAACAAAACAATGGACTTAATGTGCTCTAGCCCAAAGACAAAAAGAACCATCCAGACTGTTATCAGCAAGTCCAAAAGCCAGGGTTTGCCTGGGTATGGGGCTGTGTCAGTGCCTTTGCCACATAGGCTGCCTTCAAGATGTCAGTTTTTCCAGTGATGGATGCCTATGCATTTTTAACAAGACAATACAAACCATATGCATTACAAAGTGGTAAATGCTTTACCATCTCACATTTTTTTGGAACGTGCAGGCCAGAAATGCAGGAATGGATATTTATTAACAAATGAAATAAAGTTGACCTTACGAAACATGAAATATCTCAGGTTAATTCTGTTTGCAATTAAAGAAAAGAAAGTAAATGTAAGAAACACTGTGTTTTAATAGCATTTCCATTCTGGCCCAACTTCCTTTTTATATAGTTTGGGGTGCACTGACAAACAGCCCTCTCATATGAATTGAAGACGTATTTATTGTGCAAGGCACTGACCTTCTGCTATTCATGCTCCACGTATGTAAGTGCTCACACTCATCAAATGAACTGCGCCTTGGAGGTCAAATGTGCTTGGGCACGGTACATGGATTCACGCTGTGCACACTGTCAAATCTATATAGAGAATAAGAGCAAGAGAGAATGAGAGGATCTGATAAGAAGTGCTTAGTGAAAGAACCTTCACCTCTCTATAGCTGTACTTTTTTGTTTTAGCCCCACTGCTCCTGATCAGGGCTGCAGCGCTCCAGCAGTTACAGGCATAAGCATAACCTGGAGAGGGACTTAGGACTAGCTGTTGAAGTGCTGGGGTATGAATCTCTGACAGCCTTCCTTTCCCTCATGCACAGTCAGTTTTACCTAACTAGACTAAACTAAAAGTTTGTTCACACCAAACAGTTCTAGGGACTAATTTGGGAATATATATAAATGTTGCAGTTGCACTCAACAGGACACTTGAGTCAAGACAAATCAATCACCACTCAGGATTCCTATGTTACATCACTCCAGCAGCATACACCTTTCCTACTGTCAGAGTGAATGAAAACACAAAAAGTCTGTGGAATGAATGTAGATTTCGGGAGAGCTCCACAGGAAGTCATTCCTCCTTAGTCCCTGAAACTGTTTGGTTAAAAAGTGCCATTTGTCTGTGCTTTTTTTCCAATTGCTAATGCTTATAGGCTACTAGTGTACAAGCATATTTAAAATGGCAGTTTCACTCATTGGAGGCATGGGAGTCAGGGATAATCGCTATACACTTGTGTCGGTATGTCTGGACCGATCGCCATACTTGGGACAATCATAGTTTGAAAATTTTTTAGACCTTACTTAAAGACAGGCTCTTTTCCAGTGCACAGAAAACCTGAATGACATAAGTGTCTAGATGTAAGTGTACAGCAATTGGTCCACATATGAGAATACAGTGACTGGTCCAGACACAAGTACCTTTGAGAGGGTAATTGCCATTTTTAAATTACTTGTACTTTGTAGCCGTATAAACTACAGGCCTTTGAGCTAAAAATGAAAAACAAACAAAAAAATCATGGACAGACTGGGATTTAAGATTGACTGTTTACTAAGTGTCACACAGTGTTCCTACTGGCAGTGCAAATGCAAACCAAAAAAGGAATTAATGGGGTAGCACAGTGGGTGGGGGTCCTCCCAAATTAGTCCTTAGAACTGTTTGGTGTAAAGCGGTTAACCCTAAACATGGTGTTCCAAGAAATACAAAGAAAATAAAGACTTTCAAAAAGACAATGTATGCTGTTTTTGCCCTTTTTAAATTTGGTTCTTTCATTGATTTTTGCAGGTTAGGCCCAAAAATACATTTTTATTATTTGTATACAGGTGTTGTTAACACAATGTTTTGATTTATTTATCATTATAATTTTTACTGTCTCAGCTTTAGGGGGATGAATTTACTCTTGGCATCCAGTGTGATCCTTTCTCTTGTAAGGTTCGCATGCTAGCTGTGGAAACACCATAGTTTGTACATGTAAGTACATTTTTTTTACATTGTGTACAAATGTGGCTGCTGTGTTCCTGAGAAGATAAAACTTTACTCTTGCTTAAGTTCTGCTTTCGCCAGGGCTGGTGTTCGGCGTAGTTGGTGAAGTTTGTTCTTAACAATAACAGAATATGGATCTGGAGAAGAGTTTCTCTGTAACCCCTGCCTGAACTTCACAGGACCCTCACGGCACCCCTGCAGTCAACAGCATTAGCCAAGAGTAAACAGGGGCAGAGTGAAAGAGTGAGGTTGATTTCGGAAGGATGCAGGGGTTCTTCAGACTCAACATAGCTGTTAAAAAAACCGAGGAAAGAAACAGCAAACAAACTATGTTAATAATGGTATTATTGCTAGAAAAAATAATTCTCAGGCTTTTTGTGTTCTATGTGAGCTGGAGATGGTAAGAAGGTTCAGAGGTTTGAGGACTTCCAGTATTTGATGAGACCTGGCATTTCTGAATGTGTGCATCTGTAAGTGATGGATCAAGACTTAGGGATGAGGCCAGTAGCCTCCCGGTTGGTGTGTGTGTGTGTGTGTGTGCGTGAGTTTGTGTGTTGGTGCCGCCATGGCACCCCAGCAGGGGGTTGATGGGGCTTTCAGGCCGGCGCGGTAGAAAACACAGCTGTTAACAAACCACTCCACTTCACCGAGGAAGGACACAGATGCCATAAATGACTTGACATGATGGGTGAAGGGAGCTCCATTCCAAACTAAATCACCCATTCAGGGTCGAGTTAACGGGAGGCCAAAATAAAGTGGTGAGACCTCATGGATCTCAGAAACTCCCATCTGCGGAGATCAAATCTCTACAGAGAGAAAAGATAGGCTGTAACCTGCTTACACTGACCACTCGCTGTATTCTTTATGTGCACTATCAATTAACTAAATACACCATAATTGCTTCAGAAAACTTCTGTCAACTTTATTTTTGTCTCATGTCTGAGAAATTCGAAATTTACTGAGAAAATAATCTAAGATAAGCTAACTAGCTCTTAGGGAGGTCTCTAAATACTTCCATAAAACTCAGCATTTTTGACGAATCCTTTAATGACTTATTGAGTCAAAAAGGAGTTTGCATGTCCTTGGGTTCTTCCTGCCTTGCGCCCTGGGCCGCAGGACTCCATTCCATGTCAAGGCTGGGTTGAGCCCGTTCTCTCACACAAACTGTAGGGACCACATGTACTCAAGTCTAGGTTATCACAGTGATGAGTTAGCATATCAGACCTTTGGACCACCCATACACCATTACATTTACATTTACGGCATTTAGTAGACGCCCATATCCAGAGCGACCTTCGAGGATAAAGTCTTACATTTCAAGCCATG
>JAUZST010000977.1:9453-46207 GCA_034779995.1 Parotocinclus haroldoi | reverse complement strand
CTTACTTGCAGAGATTTCTCCAGATTCTCTGAATCTTTTGATGATATTATGGACTGTAAATGATGAAATCCCTAAATTTCTTTCAATTGCGCGATGAAAAGCATTGTTCTTAAACGGTTGGTCTTTTTTGCTCACACAGTTGTTCTTAAAGTGGTGAACCTCACCCCATGTTCAAAACATTTAAGAAAGCATTCCTTAACTTACCCAGTCTTTTGTTGCCCTTGTCCCAACTTTTTTGGAACGTGTTGCAGCCAGCAAATTCAAAATGAGTGAATATTTGCAAAAAATAAATAAACTTTATCAGTTTGAACATTACATATCTTGTCTTTGTAGTGAATTTAGTGAAATATGGGTTGAAACTGATTTGCGAATCATTGTATTCTGTTTTTATTGATGTTTTACACAACCTCCCAATTTCACTGGAATTGTGTAGTTTCGTTGTATTACCAAGACACGCTCCTCTGCCATTTAGTGTATCAGATATTAAATATGATCAAATCTAAATGCCGTTCCATCTAAAAGTCTGCATAAATCCAGAGAGCTTTTGGTGGCTTGTGTTTCTAAAGGGCCTGCATGAAAATTTGCTTTGACATTTTGAGAGACGTGATGTAACATAAAAAGAAAAAAATGTTTTTTTAAATTGTATCTAAATTGTAATTTCGGACAATTTATTATGCATCATATTAACTGAACCTAAATTAATTGAAGCTGAATTAACTTTCCTTCTAATCCTTCAAGCGGTTTGGTGCTTGCTTATGTTTGGCATAGTTTTCGTTTTATTTTGTTTTATGTCTGTATTTTTAGCGAGTATTTTATTTGAAGTCAGAATTTAATCATTGGATATTAGGAAATATTATTTTGAATTATTATTATTTAAGAAGCTGTTATAAAATCAATATGATTTATAAAAATTGTTGTAGCTACATCATTGTACGATTGATGATTGATTTCAGTGGCCTGTAAATGTCAAATGACTTCCCTCTTCTATGGGTTAAAGCACAGCCTGTTCTCCCTGAGTGTATCGTTTTTTCTGTAGGAGCTGCAGAGCGGGAGAAGCTGGTGACCAGCAGTCGGCACTGGCATGGCTTCACTCTATTAAAGTGCTCACACAAATGAGATCGAAATCATTCAAATGATGTAAACACTTTGAGCTGTGCGGGAGGCACAATTGTTTCCTGTTAGTCGTGCTATTTACATAGCTGCAGTCTGGAGGAACACAATCGACAAGCTTTCGGGTGCCCTAAATATAATTTAGCTTTCCAAATGGATGGACGGTGGGTGGAATTATCCGGGTGATAACGGCACTTTGCATTTACATACGGACTTACTTTGTCTTTTGTCACTACACCTTAACCTCGGTGTCCTGCCGCTGGCGGCAAATGAACCTGTCTGAGGTCATTTTCTCCTCCTTCTCTCGTCCTCTCATCTCTTTTCACTCCCTCTCCTTGTTCTCATCCTTTCCACCCAAATTGGGAGCCTATTTTTCTGATGCAATTATGCCTCTTCAATTGGCTGGTGAGCAGGATAGAAGAGAAAAACAGGCCTGGTTTGAGTATCGAGAAAATAAAGGACTGAAGATTGCCTTAGAAGTGCAGTTCCTAGCACATTCACTCACACACAAAAACACACACACACACACACACACATACACACACACACACACACTAAAATGGCCACACAGACACAGACAGTTTGACAGAATAAGCTTTGACACTTTCTATTAACAATAACAAGCCCAAACTTGCAGGTTCTTTATCTCTTAAAATGTAAATTTATACAGGTTTTGGTGTAAATATCAAAAGAAGCCGACCCGATTGATTTTCCTTTCCTCTCAGCACCTGCGGAAAGCTCTGTGTCTGGCATTACATCGATGGCGAAATTAAAAATCCTCGATTTGCCGCGAACCGCGTGGGAGACTGACGAGCCTCAGCCTGGTTTGCTCTTTAAATTATATGATTGATTTCCTTTAAAGTTATTTGTTTATTTTAATGTTCATATCTGGCCCACCTGAGTCATTTTTCTCGTTTGTACAATTGATTTCACAGCTCCTTCAACTAACCCCCCCCCCCACCCTTTTTTTCTCACTCCCTCAATAATCTGACTTTAGCATATTGCAGTGAGCGATGGTGCTCGTTTACATTAATAAGCCCAAAGCCACTGAAACTGTATTGATTTCCCAGCATGCACCATGCTATCTGGGTCCTGCTTGCTGATGAGTCTCCTTGCACTGCGATTGGATGAGGTTATTCCATTTGTGCATTCAGATCGGATTCACAGACTTCACACAGTTTCATGACAAGGCTGATGAATCTCTCTTTCAACACTTAAGGCTGTTGTTCATGCCTACAGTCTTATTTACTGAACTATGGCACGTTTCTTTGCATCAGTGGCTCATATTTAGATTTGTTAATCTAAAGCTTTTTTTCTCACCATTTAAAATTGGTGCTTAAAATTCTTCACAGGTACCACTGACTCAAAAGTTAAGTGTAAACAAGTTGTGACAATGTTTAAAGATTATTAAATGTATTTCTACTGTAGTCTAGCCTGTGAGGGAGAAATGTATAGGTAGGCACAGTTTAATGTAAATGGATAGTGTACAGTAACATAGTCACATAGTCTATTTATGCTACCATAACGTTCATATAAGAGGCCATTTCAAAAGAAAAATGTGTACAAAAGATATGTAAAAGCATCAGAGATGATGCCGAAAACACAAACGGGACAATACCAGCCATATAATGCAAAACTGCTGTTCTGCTGTGTTTTTTTATTTAATTTATGGAATTTCACAATCATTGTAAAAAGATACAGTACTATACTGCTACAGCCCTGACAAGTAAGAGGATGGTAAGACGGACTGCTAGTTACATAAAGTCGTAAATACATACACGAGTAACATGCGCTAAAAAAGTCTAAACACATCAGCCGAGTCTTCTAGTCCAGCTAACAAGCAAGGAAACACACAACTGGTAACTTTGTGCAGTGCTGTGTCATTTACATTTTGAAGTTTCTTTGTTGGTACGGTCTTCGGACGATCGCTATGTGGCTTATCCTCTACAGTTCAGGATTTTCAGAATTTGACCAAGAGGGATAGAGCAGTGCTGTGTGAAATTGGTGATATTTCAGGGTGTTTCTCATGAAGTCTGTAGCTATATTACAGCAACTGTGTTCCCCGGATATCAGAATCTTCAGTTCTGCTATCTGGGATGAACAACAAAAGTTTGGAACGTTCTGTATTGTTAACTGTTGAACTACGACTGCAGCAATCTATTTCTGGGACAATTCTGGTTTTCTTTGATAAGCTACATGAACATCTCTCCATTGGAAAAACTTGCCCTTGATCCAATACAGCAGCTTTCAATCCAATAGACTTCAGATGCCAGGGGACATTTAGAAATGTCCTCATCCAGAGTGATTTCAGGAAGTGCTTTGCATTGTTTATCATACCTCATGTTAAAAGAAATGACCACAGCGTAAAAACAGGTTTCAGCTAAAACCCAGTCAGGAGTAGAAGCAGCAAAAACAGCAAACAACAAGTCAAGTCAAGTCATCTGTACTCGGTACAGATTAGCCTAAGACATTAGGCAGGAAGGGGCTAGAAGATGAGCATTATTAAATGTGATGCCAAAGAGAATAAAGAGAATATAGTAGTGAAATGATTAAATTAGAATAAAAATAAAAATTAGAAAAAAACATTGCCAGTATGGAAAAGGCAATTACAAAATATGCAGTGTTTATCACATTTACTCTTTTATTTATATAATTTCAAAGGGAATTAACCCAAAATAGCTCATGTTTCCTCTGGTCAGCTTAATCTAACTTGTTATTAGACAGCTATGGTTGCGTTTCAGACCTGCAACACGTTCTAACTGTAGTTTTTTTTTTCACCTTATTAGTAACCCTAACTGCCTCTCTGTTAGTACAGTATATGTACAGTATATGTAATTTCAAGCAGATGATGTGAACAGGTGATTAGAATCATGATTGAATACAAAAACAACAAGGTGGATTTGTATGGATTAGTATGCTTTTTTATTGTTGTTGAAGAAATCAATGTCGTGAGCTCTGGACTAAAGACCAAAAGGATCATCCAAGCTGTTATCAGCAAAAAGCCAAAAGCCAAGGTCTGTCAAGTTATGCGGCTGTGTCAGTGCCCTTGCTAAAGGTTACATTTAAGCAGTAAAAACATTAATGTGCTTATGATTTTAGAACAACACACAGTATTTCATCTTGAAAACATAATCTTTTCCATTGACGTCCATGCATGACATCCATATTGTCTCAACAAGACAATATAAAACTACATGCTGCACACACATTACTGACCCTGAAACGTCCCCAACAGAGTTAGTAGAGAATTCTGAAAACAAGACAACAACGACGATGTGTTCGCAGGAAGCAAGGGACAAAATAGCGTTACAAATTGGTAAAGGCTTTACTGTCCCAACTTCTTTTTGAAGTGTGTTGCAGGCCTTAATTGCAGGGATGGATGTTTAATAATGTTTATGACTTGACAAGAGGTGAAAAACATTTGATGGACGATGAGATATCTGCTGTTGGTGTAAAGAAGATGTCTAAGTGCTTCTAAGGAAGCATAAACCTGTCTCCATGAGCTGTGCTGGACACACATTAGCATGTCGAAGCACAATTCCTTGTTTAATGACACAAAAATAGGCCACACTCTCTGACGATTTGGTTGTGGAACCACTGACCTGGGACAGAATGCGATCAAAGCCGAGCGTGCAACGTTTTTTCCCCTCCCTCTCTGATCCCGATGCAGCTTTTAGATAATGCTAATAGATCACTAGGCAAGGCGACGGGACAGGATAATGGAGCTTTCATTGCGGCCTGATTAACTTGGCTGTAGGGTTCCACCTCGCCCCTTTCGGCATGATGGCCCTAATTAATAACGATTGCTCCCCAAAATGTGCAAATGGAACGATAAACGAAGGGGCCACTAATTAACTGCGACCATTTCTGCTAATCATTAGTTAACATCCCGGTTTGTCATCATTACACCGACATATGCAAGGCCAGATAAAACCAGGTCAGACCTTTTTTTTCAACTTCTGCCCTTACTAGCCGTAAAGTCTGACAGCCATATTTCCTTTCCTAGTAAAAAAGACAAACAAGTAATTAAAGTGAGAGCTGAAGTAAGGAGCGCTGTGAACTTTCCGCCAGCCCGTTTTTCAAAGGAAGTGCTGAATTCGAGGGCTGAAATGAGTTGTTGAAGGTGAAGCACCGTCGATGGAGCAGAGGAGAAAAGAATGCGAGAGGAAAGCGATTCCAAGCCACGCCATCAGCATCATCCCACCGTTCCAACTCATTTATTCACTGACCAGCGTTGCCAGAGAGGAAGAAAATCTACGTCGGCTGTTTATCTTTATGGAGCTGCTGCGTGGGCTGCTGAACGCTCGCGTTCATATCCGAAACCAGTATTTATGTGCAGCTTAGTGCAAAGAGGAATCGACTGCTGAAGGACGGCCCGTGTCAGCTGAAACGCCAGTCAAAAAGTTAATAGTCTGTGCACAGCGGACAGCAGAAAGACCCTCTGGGCTTTGACGTAAAGCATTCAACCCTACCCTGTAGATGCTCTCTGTGCAATAAGGTGCAGACTTTGTAGACTCCTGATGATCTGGAATTTTACAGTCCAATGAACAATTGTAATGAGTGTGTTTTAAAATCCTGTTGCTTTGAAAAAGGTCCTTGATGATCTACAATCTTCTGCATTGACAACGACTTTCAAATGAACTAAACTTGGCTCCTTTCAAATGTGTTCCCTAATACATATGTAACTGGTGGAATGGGAACCTGTACAAGGTGTACACTGGTACCTCCGTGCTAAGTATTGTTGAGCGCTGAAAATGACGAGTAGTGAACGAATTAATCTATAATTAATCCAGACCCCCATAAAATCCACACATTAAAATCCATTATACAAAGAAATGGAAAGATATAGTAAGTAGTAAGTAGTTTCCGATTTACAATGGGCATTCATTCCAGCTTCACAAATGAAATGTATCATGAACCGAGGAGTTTATCATAGCAGTGTAATGCTGGGTGTAGCAAGGGTAACATAGCACCCCCCCCCTAAAAAAAAGGCGTTGCAGCAAGGTACCAGGCTATTCCTTGCATGATGAGAGACATTGTTCATGTTGCTCATGCAGTTGATCACAAAGCAGTGAACCTCGGCCCATTCCTGCTTGTAAACGGCTGAGAATTTCGGGGATGCTCCCTTTATACCCAATCATGACACTCACCTGTTTCCAATTAACCTGTTCACCTGTGGAATGTTCAAACAGGTGTTTTCCTTTTCTTAATCTTTGGTTGCCCCTGTTCCAACTCCTTTGAAATGTGTTTTATTCATCAAAACCAAAATGAGTGAATATCTGCAAAAAACAATATCCATTTATTTCATCTGAACATTAAATATATTGTCTTTGTAGTGTATTTAATTGAATATAGGTTGAAAAGGATTTGCAAATCATCATATTTTGTTTTTGTTTTTGTTTTACATATCCCAATTTCACTGTAATTGTGATAATTAATTGTGTAAATTGCATAAATACATATTACATGCATAAATTGCTTAATTAATTGTTGTATTTTTGTAGAGGTGTGGTTACTACTGTATGTTAGGGCATTGTTTCCTCCCTTTATCTGTTCATGTCAGTGGTGAAAAGCAATGAGTAAGCCAACAAGAGAGGAATGGAAAGAAATAGAAGTGAAAAAAGTGAGAAAGCCGAAGAGAAAATATAAAACTGGAAACAAACTTAGAAACTGAAATTACTTTTAATACAATGAGTTTGTTTGTTTATTTGTGCACATGTTATATTGTCAGTTCCTTGTTTAAAGTCAAAGGCAACAAAAGTCATTTCTACAGCACTTTTTACAATGGAGCACTGTCTCAAAGCAGCTTTATAATGTACTATTATTTTCTTACATCTAAACCCAGAGCCTATTTAATCTGTGGCAAGGAAAGATTTTATAAGGGAGAAGGCGTGGAAGGGTCAAGGTCAACAACAATACTCAGGTGGGTTGTGGCATTTAACTGATGCTCGGTTTAGAAAAAAGGGTGCTAAGAAAATATTCCCGCACACCATTACTCTAACAGAACCAGCTTGAACCCTTTGCTTTGTATCCAATTCCATGATGTTAATAGCAAATTCTGACCCTATCATTATATCTGAATGAAATCAAGACATAATAGACCAAACAATGTTTTTCCTATCTTTTATTGAATGCTGTTCACCACACCTCAAATGTAAGTTATCATTCGACTTATTATAGCCTTTCTATGAGCACAAACCAGTTTGGCCATTCTCCTCTAACCTCTGGCATCAACAAGGTATTTACACCCAGAAAGCTGCTACTCACTACACTTTTTCTCTTTTTGGACTGACTTCTGTTAGCTGTGGAGTATATGAATACTCTGAGACACTCAGACACCTATCTAGCACCAACAGGTGTACCTAATAAAATGGTCAGTGCGTGTATATAGCACATTCCTTCAGGGTGTGGTTAGTTCTTCCATGTTCATTATATCCTCTGAGCAGTGCCTAACAACCCAGTAAGCCCAAACAAGCAACCAGACCCACTCATAGCAAGTCGTGTGAGCAGTAGATGTATTGCATGATTAAAACCCCAAAGCACATCTTCTAAATGACCTATTATTTACGGGCACAGGAGAGGAAACATGCCGTGGCCTGGCTCTTATTGCTGATAATCCAAACACGATGCAGAACACTAGCTATGGTAATGAAAAGACTGTCGATACACACATTCCCAATGGCCTGATTTACTAAAACTTTTATGAAGACAATAAATTTAATGCCTCATTTTCAGGATCCTCTAAAGCAGAGCGCAGAGAAATCAATAGAGCCCCTTGATGGCCCTGGATTTTGTCAACCTCCAATTATTATCTAGCAGAGGAAAGATCAGACTGAAGAGCTGAAAAAGATGCAATGATTTTTGGGTTTTATTTATTAAAATGTCTTTGCTTCTATGCTGGAAGATTTCATGCTCCATTTTCGAAACATAACTGCTGGGATTTGCTTCCTTTCAGGCCAGTTTGACTCATCTGCATTGCAGTTCATCCCAAAGGTGCCAAACCACATTTTATGGAGTGGAAAAAGAAAGCGCACTCATCCAAAAACTCCAATTCTTCAGGACCTTGTCCTATGTTAGAGGGTTCCCTTTGCCCCAACCAAGCTCATCCATCAATTCCATTATTCCTCGTCCACCAGACTTGACAGCTGGTAGTCTGGAAGCCTCCCGGAGTTCTCATGGATTTACCAAATTCAAATTCGTCGATGTGACAGATGGTGACACGTGATCCATCAAGATTGAATCCAACTATGGTCAACTATGATCAGCACCAAACAACAAACGGGACCAAGATTAAAGCAGGCATGGCTCTATCTGTAAAGTTTGGATTAACATTGTAAACATTGTGTCAGTAGTTCAGGATGTATCGCTGTAGTAACAAAACGGGGGTCCGAATATTTTTGTTTGCTAGTGCAGATGATTAAGCCGTTTCATCTTACACTATTGAGATGTCCCCGAGACGTTGCTTTTGCTATAATGTGAGCTCCTGAAAGCTCCTCTGGTTGCGAGGTGATTTATTGCAGGCAAGTCAGCACGCTGACCTTTTGCCATTGTACTGAAGTGAATGATTAGCGCTCAGCGGCTCCGCGCTATAAATCTGAGCAGCTCTATCATTCATAATTGGCAGCTGCGCTATTGCTGTGCATGCCAGAGTGCACGGCGTGCAGTATGTCGAGCCATGCTTGTGCAAAGCGTTCGTTTCCAGAGGGGATGAGCAAACAAAAAAAAAGGCACAACAGATCTAAGCAAGAGATTTTAACCCACTGGAAATATCTCTATAAAATAATATAAATTTGAGTGAAGTTTAAAGATTAAAATGCTATTATGTACCAAAAAAAATAATAATAGCTACAATGATTAGAAATAAAAATACGTAATAAGCTGATGATAAAAAACTAACTTACTTTTGGGGTCTTAGGCAAAGCCTTTGTGTCTATACCCCTGTTTCAATCCAAGTTTTAGCAAATACTATTCGCACATACAAAATTACGGCAGGAAAAATGCGAGATAAGTTGTTCTGTTTATCCATCTGTTTATAGCTGTATTGTCCAGGCAGGACAAGCAAAGGCTCGCATAATGAAGGCTGAAATCACAGTGTTATCCCAACCTCCCAGACAATTATGAGAGAACATAGTGCACAGCAATTTGACAAAAGAAAAATTGGACTCAGCCTTTCAGAATGTCCACAGCTGATTTTTGAAAAGCTTTACCCCATGATTGGGCCCTCCATAGGACCAGCTGCTAACTGGATGGCACAAACCTTCTAATTCTCCCAACGGATATAGGGATTAGAGTGTGGTATGTCAATATTTTATTTTTTTATTGTATATTTTATTATATTACTGTCATTTTTATCTCCTTTTTTTGAATTTTTTAATTTCCTTTCAGGTTGTTTTTGTGTATTTTCAAAATTCAATTGAACTTGAAGGTAAGCGCTGTCGCGTCACAGCTCCAAATACTTCAAATTCCAGTCCTGTTGCGCCTTTTATCTTGTTCGGACATCACATGAGAGGAGGAGTTGTTCGGGGGATCACTCCCCAGCACTGCAACAGCAACTCTTGGCAGCACTGTGATGGACTGAGATCCCATTCCACTGCTACAATTACATTTCTTATATACTATAAAAGTCTGTGGACACCCCATCTAAATACTAATTAGTGAGCTCTGCTAGTTCAGCAACATTCACTTGAGCATCAAAACCAAAGTAAACATAAACATAACGAGATTATTTGTATCTAAACATGCAACACATTTTCACCTCTTGGGAACAAAACTTGGCATTGATACCAAACCATGCTTTTTGTGTGTTTGTTTACGTGTGCATAATGCATTAGATGTGTGTTGTATAATGCATTTAATGTCAGAAGCCCCTGTTTTGTTCGTTTTGTATCAAACAAAAGCTCAGTACAAAAGAACAGAAATTCTCTCACCCTCCATTCAGTGCTATTGATATTCCAGCAGTTGCATCATAAAGCTCAATAATTCCCCTTTGACTGTGGGTTAAGTGATGACATTCGTTGGGATGGTCTGAAGCTATCATGCATAAATCCCTGACATTATTTCTTCTTTATGAATTTCAAAAGCACCTCCTGATGACTGAAACACAATTAAAACCGATCAATATGTAATTTAGGCTGTGCGACAAGCACTTGCTTTTATTTCTGGACGTATTCGTCACTGCTTCAAAGCATAATTACACTGAATACTCTAACCTAGCACTTTTAGAGTGTGGGCCACTTTAGTGCTTCAAGCAACGTGCAAGGTCTGAGCTTCATGCAGTTACACAAGCTGAAATTCGAATATACATTACATCATTATATTGTATATACGTCTTATTCTTTAAGGGAGTTGTTTAATGGAAGTCTATCTTTTTTTCATTAAATAAAGGTATATAAGCCTCACTTGTGCTGTATATTGTGGCCATTCCTGAAAGAGACCCATGTTCAAATCAACACTGCAAAAAAACTGAATGTGTCCAATGAAGGGAAGGCAGTGTTCCTCTCCCAGTCACTACAACAGTATGTCCTGTCCTGTAAATCTGCAAAGATGGGGGTCAAGTCGCTATTTGTCTAAGACTGAAAGGGAAGCTCAGCAAGTGAAGTCAAAAGCCATTTCTTGTGTTCCTGTTAAAATTACAATATTTGTTAGTTCTGTGGTGGCCTAGTGGGTAAGATATTGGACTATGGACCAGATGGTCCAGAGCTCAAATCCCACCACTGCCAAGCTGCCACAGTTGGGTCTCTGAGCAAGGCCCTTTACCCACTGTTGCTTGGATTGTAAGACTATATCAATTGTAAGTCGCTCTGGATAAGGGCGTCTGATAAATAACGTAAATGTAAATGTAGTTTGTTTCTGAACAGTGCAATGCCTCAGCTGTACAAATTGTTATCATTTGCGGCAACAATTGTAGCTACATCTGTTTAAAAAAGGCTCAAGTCGGACACTTGCAACACAATGGGCCAAGGCCGTTAAGAGGACACTGGTCAAGTCACTGGAAAAGACGACTGCTTGGTACAATAGGGCCGCTGACCGTTTTCTTGAAAAGGAATGGAGCGCAGAATGTATATATAAATAAACTGACTTGGCAGAATTTCCAATTTTTTGGCCGTTTTTCTGAGAATATGAAAGATAATATAAAAACTGTTCTGTTATTTATGGTTTATTGTTGAACAATGGTGTTTGCCCTTTTGAAATCATAACAACACAAGAAACTACCCAAATCACCCTGATCAAAAATTTACATACTCCAGTTCTTAATACCGTGGATCATCAATATCCTTTGACATTAATGCCAGCTTAAAGTCTTTTGTGGTCATTGTGGACAAGGCCCTTCATTTCCTCACATAATAAAGTTGTTCATTCTTCTTGCCAAAATGCATCCAGTTCCTGGAAATTCGTGGACTGTCTTGCATGAACTGCGCGTTTGAGATCTCAGGAGACTGAGATGGCCACTCCAGAACCTTCACTTTTTTTCTGCTGTAGCCAATGACAGGTCGACTTGACCTTGTGTTTTGGATCATTGTCATGCTGGAACATCCAAATGCGTCCCATAAGCAGCTTCCGGGCTGATGAGTGCAAAATCTTCCTCCAGTATTTTCTGATAAATTGCTGCCAACAGTTTTGACCAAGTTCTCTGTGCCTGTGTAGCTCACACATCCCCAAAACATCACTGGATGGTGTATTTTTCATCATAAGCCTTGTTGACTCCTCTCCAAATTTTAGTCTCATCGTGCCGAGATTTGTCTCTGTACTGGCTGGCATATTGTAAGAGGGTTGCTTTGTGGCATTGGCGTAGTAATGGCTTTCTTCTGGCGACTCGACCATACAACCTCCTTATTGTGCATCTTAAAACAGCCACACCACTTCTTTTCAGAGAGTCCTCTATGTCACCTGACGTTATTTGTGGGTTTTTCTTTGCATCCAGAACAATTTTCCTGACAGTTGTTGCTGAAATATTTGTTGGTCTACCTGACCTTCTCTTGGTTTCTACAGAATCCCTCATTTTTCACTTCTTAATTAGACTTTGAACACTCCTAATTGGCATTCTTAATTCCTCGGGCATCTTTTCATTTCCTTTTCCTGTTTTACAAAGTCAACTATCAACTATCTTCTCCCGCAGATTTTTTGATAATTCTTTTGCTTTCCCCATGGCTCATAATCCAACAGTGTCAGTGGCAACACTGGATGAAACGTGCAGGGGTCTGTCAGGAGCCTATAAATTCACTGACTTTTCATACACACTTACTCTAATCACAAGGAAATAGATCACAAGTGAGGACGGTTACTTGTGTGTAAATGTATATTAAATGTATATTAAATATAACAGATTGGTAGGGGTGGGCTTTGAACCCTGGACCTTCCTGGTTCGCATTCAACAGTCCTACCAAGTTTTAATTTTGGCTTTATTCTCTGACATTGATAAAGCTAATACAGATAGATGTGAAAATATGGATAATGCAGAATTTCAGAATGACAGAAACTGCTGGGGCAGTGTTGGTCCTATCATGGCACCACCAAATGCAATACAGGAACAATGGGGAGAGTTAAGGGCAGCCTATACACTTAGTGACATTATCAGGAATTCAAAATAATAAGGAGATTCATAAGGCCATGTTTTTAATCTGCTTTGAACTCTGGTCATCCAAGTAAATTTGGCCAGATATACAGATTCAGATATTCAGGTGTTCAGTAATTATCTTGACCTATGACCTTAATGGCAATAAAAAACACGTGAGACATATCAGGAAAGGGCCTCATATAAGAACCAGGCTCAGTTTTTCTCATGTTGAGTTTTTGGTCACAGGCTCTTTTTTTAAATGTGTCACATTTGTGTAAACATGGAACTTCCAGCACGGTCACTCGGACAGAAATGACAAACTGCTCTGGCTGTCAGTTCCTCAATAAAGCGCTCAATAACAGTAGGAAACGGATGATGGAGCTAAACTCAGAAGAAAACGTTAATGTGAATTCGCATGGCAGCTTCATTATTTATTTACTCTGGATCGGTTAAACTTCACGGAGGTCTACCAAAGGTCAGATTGAGAACATAAATCATATTGTAAAGCATCTCGAGAACAGAGTGTGGATAACATTTTCCCAACATGACAATGAGCTCTGAAGTTGGTATGGACTCACGATGGGAGTAATGGATGAACTGTGGATGGATCTTCCTTCTGGCATGTACATGGCGGGTAAACCTCAAGCGATGCTCTAGGCTCTCCTCCTAAACCTTGCTTTCGTTTGGACGGAGCTTTACTTTGCTGGACCTTTAGCAACTAAAGCATCACTGCTATATCTGTGCATTTATACAGAGCGTAGTAAAAACAAATCCACCGATCTCTGAACTAGATAGAATTAATTGTGCATAATGACCAAAGTGATCATTACACTGTTTTTATTTACATGAACAAAAACAGTATTCACATGAAGCCTGAGTGTGTGTGAACATCTTTGTTATGTATCTGCAAGATACATGAACATGGTGTGTTTGTGACACCTACAGAATCTTGTACTATACTGTTTGGTTACATGTAACAGTAAATACTGCAATAAATATGAGTGAACTCTTAAAATCTTACAGTCCAGCTCATCTGCTCCGTTCACAGGTTGAAGGACTCCTTTCAGTTCCTAGAATTTAAAAAGTCTCATACTTACCCCCAAGCTATGAAATAAACTTCCACTTTAGTTAGAGATTCAGACACTTTCCAAATTTTTAGGTCTAGGCTAAAAACATTCTTATTTACTCAGGCTTTTAGTTAGATTTAAACTATGATGCATGGCTCAGGTTGGCTCTTGCCTCTTGACTGTGTTACCTTCTGTTTCTCTCCCTTTAGCTATGCTGCTATAGTAGTGCTGCTGGAGTTTCATGCTGCACATGGCATCAGTGATTGATAATAGACTCTGTGCTCTTAATCCATAAGTAACTACATTTTCTCTTTTCTCTTCAAAGTCATGTTCCAGTATCAGTTTCAGCACCACACACTTAGACGTTCCTCCACCTCAGCATCACTCTACTGGTCTCCATCAGCAATAACCAGTCCTACCAGAGTGCAGGAACTCCCTCCATCATTTAGTCCCTAAGAGACGATGTGCCTCCAAGAACCTCCCCCTGAGGACTGATTTTAAAATCTATTTTGTTACTTATTTTATTACTTAAATATTATTATTCATTTAAATGATATTATTTACTTAATTTAAAATTATACTACAAATAAAAAATCTATTACTTTAATATACTTTTTAAGTATTTATTTAATTAACATCTAGGCCACCCATGGGGGACAGGTCCTCCCAAGGTTTCTTCCTTCTACTTTCAGGCAGTTTTTCCTTGCCACTGTCACCCTAGGCTTGCTCAATATGGGATTGGCCTTTTAAGATAATATAAGATTGTAAAGTTGCTTTGAGACAATGCTCCGTTGTAAAAAGCACTACAGAAATAAATCTCAATTGAATTGAATTGAACATACAAAACAAGACTATAATAAAATACATTACATTAGTAAGTAAATACGATAAAACATGCAATATAATAGAGTATTAACAATTCAATCCAGCCCTACACCACATTATACTACACAACACAGTACAGTAATCATTAGTACAATATAATGCAACAGTAAGCTTATATTAATATACTGTACAGGTATGTGACATTCAATGACTACATTATGATCTGTGAATTAGATCATTTACTGGAATGGACATTGACCGGACATTACCATAATCATTTTATGCTATGGTAACGTAAATATAAATGGCATTTTCACAAGAAAACTGCATGCAAACAATATGGAAATGCACCAGAAATACAGCTCAAAACAAGAGTGGAACGCTACCATCTACACATCATCTTTAATGCTACTACCAGTGGATCTTTTTTTATGGAATCTGACAATAATGCATTGATAAACAGTGTCATAAACAACAAGGAAGGTCAACCAGAACAGAGATTCAACAAGTGAATTTGAATCATGGACAAATAACAGTACTACCTACAATAGGGCAGGCACATACACCTTACAAACACCATTTACAACATGTTACAAATAAGCAACATAAATTTATCCACACAAACATGAGAGACAAAAAAAAAAGTCTTTAAACGAGTTAATTACAAGTCTGTAGTCCAAACGTGAGCAATCAAGCACAGGACACAGTTGAAAGACAGAATTTGATTTCCTATTACAATTTATTCTAATTTTATAATAAGAAATCAGTTGTTAAAGCAAATGCATGGTGATGAACCTGTATATTGCAATCCATTGATAACAAAACAATACAATACCATGCTACACAATACAAATATGGCAAATACAATACTATACCTGGAAAAGGCCAGCCCAGATTTCTTTATCCCCAGCCACCGATTCCATCTTTTTCTGGACAATCTCCAGATGTTCCTGGGGTCTCCATTGTGCCTGGAACGTGACATCTGTATGAAATGCCCAAGCCACCTCAACAGGGTCCTCTCACATTCCTAAAACCCTCAACCAGACACAGAGAGTAAGCTCAACAGTGCCTAGGAACCTTGATTATTCTACTTGTATGTGTCACCTTATTCTTTTGGTCATTACCCAAAGCTCCTGCCCATAGGTAAGGATAGGAATGGCGACTGACCAGTAAATTGAGAGGTTTATCCATGGACTAAGCTCCTTCCTCACCTCAAGAGACGGCAAAACTGCTGGCCAAATACATTTATCAATCTTACACTCCTTTTCTGCATCACTTGTAAAAAAGATCGTCATATATCATCATCATCATCATCATCAGTTTTTGATATATTGCAATATTAACTGATACACCAGGGAATATATTTTGAATTAGTATATTTCATATGTATGTTAGAATGTGCTGGGATTTTGACATAAATACTATGAAATCAAATTATACAGTACAATAAAATGAAAACCTTTTGTATTGCATTCTGCGTCTTTGAGTCAATTGTCTTTGTTTGTCTTCTATTTATGATAAATGTCCTTGTACTTCAATGTTCAGAAGTTTTCCAGAACATTCCTGAGGTGTGGATTAGGAAACACTAAAACTTTTAAACACAACTCTTAAAATCCACTACAGTGTCTTTATTTTGAGGAAAAGACAACAGAGGAACCTTGAAGGGAATGTCTAAAACAAAAGCAGTCCACAATGAGGCTACATGCTAATGAATGAACGCTAAGCTGTTCTACAAGGTTAGCCAAGCCTGTTACTAGCTCTCATATTTGATTGTAGCCTCAGAATGTGAATTAATTCCATGCATAGAAATCAGATTCTGTTTATACTGATCTGAATCTATAAGCAACTTTATTGTCACTGCTTAGTTACTGCTACAAGAAATAAAGGATAAAATAATGATTATTTATTGTATTTAAAATAAAACAATACCAGCCCGACTCAGGCCTGTGTATTTCCTTCTGTTTGTTAATAACCGACTCAAATCTTTATTGTGTTTAAGTTACATTTTAATAAATGAACATTTAATCCTGACATGACGCATGTGCATTAATCATGTGATGTTCAGTGTCACCGTGAACGAGCTGTGACATGTATAATACACTAACCCGCTCTCTGTACTGTTAATTAATTCATCACGGAGCTTAATTAGATAGAGATATGACGTTCATTTATTCATCCGCTCGTCATCCTATTAGCACAGTGTAACTCTCACTAATTATGGTTTGAGTGTGAACACTTTGGACCTGATTGACTGTAATTAAGCTGTCAGAGGGTGAAAAAATGAGGACGTGGTGCAGTTATGACGGATGACAGGGTCCAGGTGATTATCATTCACCTATTATCCAGAACAGATGGGTCAGCGTGTGTGTGAGTGAGTATAAATCAGCTTTTTGTCCACAGAATTTTTTTGAACTGATGTATGGCTTTTGCAAGTTTGGACCCTCTGGTCAAATTTAGGATTTAAGTTAAACAGAAAGCTGCTGGTACCAAATTTAAAATGGCCTTTAAAAACATATTGGTAACTAAATGTAACACAAAATCAACATTTTCTTTTGTGCAGTACCTCAGACTTTGTATGTAGAATATATGTCAGGTTTAAGTCTCTTTCTTGCAAAGATTTGCATATTATTGGCATAATAGACTGACATGATACATGCCCTGTATTTATATAATTATGTGGAAAATGCACTTGGGAACCAAAAACACATTTTTGGCCCAATTACTTAAAAATGACAATAAAATTAGAAAAACAGAATTAAAATTCTCCTTCTTGGTTTTCACTATCTTATCTGATTCTGTTTTTACGTCGAGCGATTAAGGTCAGGGGTCAAACTGGCCAATGTTTAGTAAATTAGATTTTGTAGAGTGATTACCCATGAGCATACTGCTGTTAGACGTGTTCTCAGTTTCTACTGGATTATGGAACGTGGCCATGTCCAGTTAATCTACCGCAAACCATTTCTTTATGGAGTTCAGTGTATATTTGGGAGTTGACTCCCAGATATCCACCTGGCCTCTGTATAGGACTTTCTAGCTTGTGCACTACATACCCAAAATTTGGTGGACAGACAAAAATTACACATATAAACATGAGCAATACCTTGCCAAAGCAAAAGAAGTTAGGATGGCATGGAAAGTATACATTAAAATAGCAGTGTCTTATATTTCTATTCTGTGACTTGTATCTCATTGCAGACAGTGTGAACCCAAGATATGTGATGTTTTGTTTTCTTAATATCACTTTATTTGTGAATAAACATCTACTTTTGAATTTCAGGCCTGCAACACATTCCAAAATATGTTAAGGTTGTTAGGGGGAAATATAGTGTTAGTAATGAAAAAAACTGAATGATGATTTGGTTTTAAACAGATGATGTCCACAGGTGATTATAACCATGATTTGATGCAAAAGTAGTATCCAGGAAAGTTTAAGTCTTTGAGAAGCAAAGATGGACAGAGGATCTCCAGTGTTCCTCAAAGAAAGATCGGCAGATATGTGTCCTTCTAAAGGGCATAAATTTGGAGCAAGTTCATTTCATAAAGTATAAAGACACAATTCTTAACTGCGTCAGGAACCACCATTCATCCATGTAGGCAAAACTTGACTACAATACAAGTTACATTCACAAATGCTACCTAAAAAAGAAGCCTTATGTTTACCATGACCAGAAGTGATGTTGACTTCTCTGGGCTCTGATGCTCTTGAAGCATCTGGGTTGAACCACCACACCGTGGAAATGTTTATTGTGCCCAGATGAATCATTATTCTAATCGTTTGGGTAGAAATGCACGCTGGGTGCTCTGGATCTAAGATGAAAAGGACCATCCAGACTGTTATTAGCAACAAGTCCAAAAGCCAGGGTCTGTGCCAGTGCCCTTGGCAAAAGTCATTTCCACTTCTGTGATGGCAGCATTAATGCAGACAAGTACATCAAGACATAAGGGCACCATTCATTATTTCAAGATGACATCTTTTCCAGGCACATCCATGCATTTTTCCACACATTCAAGGGGAATGTGTGGTGAAAAATGTAACAACCCCGTAATGTTGCACACCTTAACATGTTCGAATGCAAGAATGTAAAAAAAAAAAAATACCTCAACCATTTTATCGCTTAATATTCACTGGGCCAAAAATGTCTTTTAAATGTTGTGAGCATTACAAAGCAAAAAATGCTTTACCCTTTAACTACACAAAACAGTAAATATCTTGGGTTCATACTGTCTGAACTTATATAACAGTAAATTTAAGAAAAAATATTTCCTTTATTTGCATTTTCTCTGATTTGGGGGATTAAACTGTGTGTTCTGCTATAACAACCTGTGCGGTGGCGCACTTTGTGTCCAATTTATCCCATTGGAAAGTGTGATGGTGTAAAGGACAGCCTGCTGGCCTCCCAAAACCATTTAATCATGCATAGTATCCGTAAACACAAACAGAAACTCCTTACCTCTAATATAAAATGTGTCTATATATGTGTCTTTGAAGTCAACATTCTGTTGATGCTGCACTCTCCACTCTCTTCATATTCTCTGCACTCCGTACTGTATTTTGCCCCCTATTGGTTGGAATATGAATTACTCATTATAATATGCAAGCATCTTCAGACTAATATATGAAGAGTTTTTTTATTGAGGTTGTTCATGAGTAATTTCTTACACTGACCCAATGTAGATCAGGATTTAAACTGGAACCATGTCTGAATCGCAATCTAACCAATCCCTCAGCCATGGGTTCAAGTACAGCAGCCTGGCCTTTCTGTGGCCCCCATTCACCTCCAGCAAAAGCACACACCCACACTGAAGCAGCACAAAAAGATTGTGATTTATTGCTGATTGTGTTCGAGAGACTCAGAGCAAACGGGAAAAACGACAGGGAGAAATCCATTGCAAATTGAATTGCCTTTGTTTGAATCACCGGGCTCCAAAAATACAAATACTATCATAGAGGCCATAAATGACATTGGCGCAATAATCTACAGCGACCTGTCCGGCTCGCTGATAAGGCATCACTAAGGGGGAGCGGATCGATACTAACTATTCATTTCTGAAATTATCTCCACATTGATCCGGGGACAAGTGCCTGCCAGGCCAGGGCACATCAGCTTTAATACAATAATTATATAAAGGGTTACAAGCTCATCCTCCCGACCAATAAAGCCTGTCAGCAAGAGCGAGCCACGGCACAATCCCATAATCCATCAGCACAATGCCCTTTGACCCTTTCGGCTTTTCATGAGAAGAACACAAAGACTGAGATACACCGGACAAGAAAAGAGCAGAATAACAGATCAGGAATGATGATGCAGACCAGAAAAGAGCTTTACATCACAGCACAACACAATGCAACTCAAAATAACACAGAACCATTTAATTAATCAACTCATATAATAGTTACTAAATTAACTCATTCATTTATATAGTTGATCTGGACAGCATAATCCAATATAAATAAAGAAATAGTTGCGTTATTGTGTTTTTTATACTTAGTCCATTTAAATTATTAAAGGAAAACATTTAAATATTTTGTGTTTCTATAGTTGATCTGGACAGCATAATGCAATATAAATAAGTAAATAGTTGTGTTTTTGTGTTTTTTAGACTTAGTCCATGTAAAATATAGAAATATTTAAATATGTTTCAATTTTGTGCTTCTATAAGATACACAAGATAAAATGTAAGATGCAATTTAAAGATACTTATGCAAAAAAAAAATATATATATATATATATATATATATATAAAGTGTGTACAAGTTGAATAAATAAATAAATAAATAAATATATTTGATTATTTTGTAGATACATATTAATTATAAAAAGTTTTGAAATATGGACACTAAATAAATTATTGCTGCATTTCCTTTTTTTATAAATCTACATTACATAATCAGGCAAGGATCAAAGTAAAAAAAAAATGTAGAAAATAAGTAAATAAACATATTAATTAAATCTTATAGTAAGCTTTTAACTTGGGTAAGTTCATTAATTTACTTTTTATTTCAGGCCTTATTTCCTTAAAGAACAGGATTTAAAAGGGATATATTTCTGCCTCTGCAGCACAAAATTAACCTGAGGAATTTAAGTGCATAAAGTCCCAGGGACAGACGCTTAAGCTTAAGCCTGTGATCTTCCATGCCTTAAATAGTACTACAACCATTCATTAATAGTTGAAATAAAAACAAGGATAACTTCAGCACTTTATCAAATACTTCAATACAGAGTTACACACACAAATGTGTAAGAAAGAATCCTCGTGTTAATCATGTCCAGCAGAGGTATCAAGGATGGATCATCACATGTTGGAAACATACTGTGGTCAGACGAACTACTGTAGTATTCCAAATTGTTTTTGGTTAAAAAAAAAAGGGTCACTGTGTGCTCTGGACCAAAAATGAAAAGGACCATTCAGACTTTAGTACAAACCAACACACAGTATGTTCTGTATATACAAGCATTTTTGCAAATGCAATGCAAAACCACATGCAGCACACATTATAAAGGCATGATTGCTGAATAAGAGGGTACATGTCCTGACCTTTCTCCAATAGAGAATGGGTGGAGAATTTGCCTGCGGCAACAGGAACCATGTACTATTGCAGATCTTAAGACAATTAAGACAAAAAAAACATCTAAGTGTGGTGAGAATCAATAGCAACATAAAAAGTGGTAAATGCTTTACCATCCCAACCTTTTTTTTTTTTGGAACGTGCTGCAGTCCTGAAATGCAGGAATGGATTTTATTAACAATGAAATAATGTTTACCAGTCAAAACATTGAAAAGTAACGTTTGAAAGTAAATGTAAGAAACAATGTTTTATATGCTTTAGCCATAGCATCCCAACTTTTTCTTGTATTTTTAAATGTTTGGTCCACAGTCCGGCACCTATCACAGAGAGAGCGTGGGGTGCAGATAGTAGTTCATCACAGGGCTGCCAGGGATCCCTGTTAACTCCTGACTCCCTCCCTGGCCTCAGATTCAAGTCACTTCAATGGTGAGCTAGCGTTACTTATCGCTTTATTTATTTGCTGTCACAAATATACGATATTTACCCTTTTTATGCAGTGATGATTGCGTGAAAGTTTGTAAACATATTAGAGTTTTTTAGATTTTTTTAAAAATATGAAACATGATAAAACATCATAAGTTCTAACATTAGATCGATAGAACCCCTGAAACAAATATATTATACTTGGTCATTACTATACAAATACTTACTGAGGAAAATGATACAACATTACACATTTGGCAAAAGTATGTGGACCTTTGTTTTCAAACCCTCTCCTGCAATAACAGCAAATCAACATTTCCAGTAACTGTTCATCAGTCGTGTTTATTGACCAGGGGGATCTCCCTTAGAATCCTGCCAGGCATATCTTTAGTTGTTCTCCTAGTCTTTTATCATGCATATTCTGTTTTACTATATAAATGTGACTATTAAGTTCCATTTTGATCCATTTCAAATCCATTTTATTGTGGGTGTGAGGTACAGACACTGAGAGTACATAATAGTTTGTACAACATGAATCATCTGCAAAAATCAAACAAATTCAGAATCGACAGCACCAATAAAACATTTTCAAACATGATTACCAATATATGTACACTGCTCATACAATTAGGAGATATTTTAAAACAAATATGAAGCAGTTAGAAAAGAAAGATCATCAGAAAAGTAAATATATATATATTCATATCATACTATACTATATAATTTTTATAATAGTACTATCATTTTATATACTGTAATAACAGGTATTATTTATATTAAACCATATCGTTTATTATTCTTATTCATATAGACACATTGCTGCTATTATTGCTATTATTATTATTATTATTATTATTATATACCTGTATTTTTATATATGTTTATATATTACATTATATTACCTTTATGTGCTTTTAAACTTGAATGTCTACGTATTTACTTATGTTGTCTTGCAACATAAGACTTGTCTTGTTTCCTGTAAGAGGTACCACTCAGGATTTCATTGTATCATATACAATGACAATAAAGCTCTCTCTCTCTATTCACTTTGAAATATCCCGTTTTTTTGTGAGCTCATACTTAGTATGATATAGTTATATGTAGAAATATCATATAGTTTATTTTTTAGATCCTCTTCTATACTGTAGCCTCCTGTAGTAATTAAACAAAGAATTCCCCATCTCAGGGACATGAAAAAACCTGTAGTGCCTGATAAACAAACGCACATGGTGCTCAAACCTGTGACCAAACACTTGTGTGTACCTGACTCCACAAGAACTCCTCACAGAAAGGACCCAGGCCACTCCACCCTGGGACTGAACCCGCGACCTCTTTATTATCCATTTTTCTATACATCATTATTTTGAGTGATTGCAACCGTAATTTGTACAGCTGAGGGTTTTAACCGTTTTGACTGTTGGGCTTTCCATACTCTGGCTTCTGCTTTGTCAGCGGTAAGTCATAAAAATAAGTGCTGGCGCTTATAAAATGAATAAAGCATCAGATTGCACATACCATCTCTATAACTGTCTAATAATTAATAAAATCCAACTAGTTGGTCAGACTGATATGGGTGAAATGGTTTTCTCAGTTTTTAGCGGATTTTGCTCCTTTTGTTTTATCGCTAGCTATGCTATGCTAGTAGGTTCTCGGCTAACCTCGTGGCCACTCGGGTACATGAAGCGCGTATATTTCTGTATTCTTTATTCCTTGTAGAGAGAAACCTCAGCTGTCGAACTTCGTGCATGATTTTAAATGACTATCTGTGTACAGGTGCAACAGATAGTAAAGAACCAGAAAACCACCTTTTCGTCTCGTTATGTTTTGCCTGGACAGACCTTCAGCCACAGCCATTACACAGGTGTAGCACAATCGTAAATTCGTCACATAAGCACAGTGTGTACAGTTATGCTGTTGCAGTCTTTACGAAACAGCTAAATAAATTATATTGCATTTACAGGGTGAAACAGGACAACCTTTTATTTTGGAAACAAAAAGGAAATGACATATCTGAAGTAAGCAAGTAATGTGTGAAGGGGCTTTGTGTGTGACATTTTTTCCATAGGGAAGGTGGTCACCAGATTGAACTTAGAAATCTATTGCTGCAATCAGGTTTGTGATATCTCTATGTTCAACAGTTATTAACACAAAACGTTCCAAACTTTTGTTGTTCTGATGATTCTGATGTTCGTGGAATGCTGCTGTATCATAGCCATGGACAACAACCATCACCCAGAAATACCACCTCCAAATACCATTCCCTGTGCAACACTCATGGCCACGTAGTGGTTGCCAGAAGACTGCTATAGACAAAGAAACATCAACAATGGTGTAAGCAGCCTTTGAGATAAGTCTACAGTGCAGCAGACAACATGTTCTGTGGCTTTTGCCTCACCCTGTGTCCTGTGACCTCTGACTCAGCCTGTACATGACAAAAAAAATAACATTTATTCAGATGAACTGCACCAATCAGAGTAGATTCAGGACTTTTGAGTAAATGTAGGTGCGAGCTGGAGTTTGGAGGTGAGTAAACTTTCAGAATGTTGTTATCACCTGCTGAATGACATATTCTAGACATTGCACCTTTAAGGCAGTGAGATACTGATGTGAGCTTCTCATGTTTATCACAGGTAATATTTAGTTATGTATGTTTAAGTAAATTTTGTCATTGAAACCCTGAACACAAAAATCTACACAATAACACAGTCATTGATTAGGCATTGAACATGGTTGTTTCTGTGAGCATCAGTGAGACAGACAGACAGTCTCAGATCACAGTGCTCTGTCTTATCAAAATGTGCGGTCAATTACGAGAGACAGACTGAGGCTCCATGTTGCCTCCAGACGGGATGCTTCAGGGAACGAGATCGTCCAGACTGTCTGGAGTCTCCTCTTGTAACCTTCATCTGAGGGTCATAGTGCTCGTTTTGAGTGAAGGTGCTTTGTTTGGTACCTTCAGAGTCATGGATTGGCCGGAAACCAGAAATTGGCAAAGAACCATGCAACCCTTTACCATTAACATAAACTCTTTATTTGAAATGTATATATATATATATGTAGCATCTGTATGAAATGGTGGACAAATTAAACATAGCAAATTTATGGTTCCTGTTTGTGGGCACTCTGGAGAACGTAGCGCCCAACGGATGGGATGCCAATCCATCACAGAAATCAAACCCTGCTTAGCTCTGCCAGGGTCATGGATTTTTTAAATATATCAATGAATTCACTGGGCACAGACAGGACACAAATCTGTACCACCCAACCTTTACATCGCATGTCTCAGATAGAATTCAGACCTAGGATCATTCCTGACCCCTGCAGCTCTGTAGCATATGCCCCAGAAAAATCATGGATGGCAGGGTAACAACAAAGAAATGTTTGAAGCTTCGAAAAACCCTAAATCAATGTGGGAAAAGGTTTTCTTGTAGATAAAACCAAGAGTAAACCTTTTGAGTGCCAAACACAGTACACCACCAAAAACACACCTACTGTGGAGCATGGTTTTAGCAACATTATGGTACGGAGGTGTTATACTGAGCAACTGGTCAGAACTGAAGGGAAATTGGACGCTAACATGTACATCTATAGTAGATCATTGAGGAACTGGAAATGGGCTGGAGTCCAAGTCAGAGTCCTCACTTAAATCCAGTGGAAGACAATAGTGCATTGCCGGTCACCACAAGATTTGACTGACCCTAAACAATTTAGCAAGAAAACATGGGCAAATATTTCCCTTTCCAGGTGTGCAAAGCTGGCAAAACAATAGTTCCAGGTAAAGACTTGGACTTTCTGATAATACTGCAGCTGTTTGTGTGTGTGTGTAACATTAACTCACATACTTACATTGTGGGGTCCACGTGTCCCCTGACGATAAAAAGCTCTGACATTTCTTACAGGGAGGGGACACCTTGCTGGTCCTCACAAGTAAAACTGATTTTTGCAAAAACTTTAACTTCCTTTTGAAAAAACAAAAGTGTCAAAAGATTGGCTTTAGGCTACTAAGGTTAGGGGTAGGTGTAGCATTAATTAGTTACAGTCATCAGTATGTCCAAAGAAAGGTATGATAGAGAAACAAACGTGTGTGTGTGTGTGTGTGTGTGTGTGTGTGCGTGTGTGTGTGTGTGTGTGTGCGTGTGTGTGCGTGTGTGTGTGTTAAAACAAAAATGTAAAGGAATATATGAAGCAAATCATATGCAGCCAATCAATCCAAACAAGCATAATAGTTTAATGAAACACCTTCTTCTTTTCTATTCTAACCAATGTATGAACAGAATCTGGATTTTTAGGGTGTTATTAATCCTTGACTGTTGACTCTCTCTCTGTCTCTCTCTCTCTCTCTCTCTCTCTCTCTCTCTCTCTCTCTTTCTCTCTCTCTCTCTGTTCTATCTGTTATCTCCTGTCGCATTGTTTGTGAGGACTGAAGATTGCCACTAATGCGTATTCTAAATGCGCCTGTAATTGCATTAGAGATCATTTCGGATCTGCTGGCTAAATGGCTCTTTGCGCAAGAGGACGTAATAAATATTGAAAGGACGCGGCGCGGGCCCCGCATGCACTATTTTACTTAATTGCCTGCGACTGGGTGACAATGGCAAGCCGCTGGACTGTGGCAGAGCAAAATTCCAGCGGCGGAGGAGCACGGGATGTATCTATTATCTGAGCCGAGCCGAGGTCAACGACCTCTGACAGGCGCAGGAGGAGGAAACATTAGAAATCATGTGCAATTTAATCTTTACACAAATAAACAGTGAGAGAGTGCGAAAGAGAGTGAGAGGGAGAGAGAGAGAGAAGGACCACATCCCGGACAGGTCCATCTCTGAAGGCTTTTCATCCAGAGCCAGTCAGAGGCGTCGCCCAGCTCCTTCTCCACCTGACACTTGTATTAATGGCGTTTGGACGAGGGACTGGAGATGCCGAAAAGTGATTGTGGAGTGCAGCTGAGACTCTTCTCTCTTACACACACACACACACACACACACACACACACACACTCCTGTTTTGTTCTCACACTTCTGGTGTCTCTTTGTGTTTGACTCTCTCTCAATCTCGCTCTGTTTCCTCTCCTCGATTCCATTCTCCTCGTCACTCTTGGTCAGGGTCAGATCCAGAAAACTATTGTGCTTGGCTAGCCTGTGTCATCGCCGCTGAACCGTTTTCACAATTTGATTGCAAATGGTGCACACGTTCTGTGTGTTTGAGCTTCTTCTATACTACCTGACCTCACCCTAACATCAGCATTACATCAGCCTCAGCATCATGACCGGGATACCTGGATTAATCATTAAACATGGTCTGATTTTCATATTTCATGTGTGTGAATAAGTTAGACTAACTAAGATATGAGATTTAGTACTGCTACTACTGCTTTCTGGACATCTACTTGAAAATATGCCATCCTAAATTTTGGAAAGCCAACAAAGTTTTTGTATCCAGTGTTTAATATGCTATTTTTTTTATAAATTTGTAATATATATATTTTTGTGAAGTAAGTCAGTGTTTTATTAAGTAATTCATTATGGAGATGATTGAAATGTGCTCCATTCTCGTTCAGCGTCACTGTCTGAATCAGTGAATCATTCATTAGTGACTGTGATTAACTCCTCCCTTTTCAGTGAGTCAGTACTTAATGCACTGGATTAATTGTTCATGATTCTGATTTGCATTCCCTTTTAGCAAATCTGTTTTTGAACCAAAGAAGCTTTCAGTTGTGATTCAGTCTCACTCATCTCTGGTTCAGTGAGTCAGTGTTTGAGTCTTCAAATCAGTGTGTCATTAATCATTTTTCTTTTAGTAAGTCAGTGTTGGAATCTGTGATTCACTCCGTTCTCCTACTCTGTGATCTGTGATTAGATTAGCTAATTATTCATTCTTCATCAAGATTTGGTCTTGCTTTATTCAGTGGCCAGTATCGGAATTAGTGATCTTTTTGGATATGACTGTTTAATCGCTTCGGATTTAGTGACCAGAGTTTAAATCCATGACTCATTCAGTCTAGAGTCAGAATCGCTCCAATGCATTTGTTGCTTTAGCGTCTGAATCAGTGAATCATTTAGTCATGAACATGGTTCAGTGGACAAGCCGAATGAGGGAATTGTTCTCTTAAGTATCTCTTCTTTAATGAATCACTAAAAGGTTTCTTTAAGCACAGTTTCGTGGTTTTTATTAAGTATTAAGTATTTATTCGTAATTATATATTACTTTTTATTAAGTATTCTGATGAAGCTTTGTTTGTCTTAGATGGCAGCATGAACAGGATATATCTGGGCAAAGACTTGACTTAATGGATTTGAAGTCACTAAACAAAAAAACAGTTTTTAACTGTGCTTTTGTTCTATGATGATCAAAAAAAATTTAACCTACCAAGGTGGTGCAGAGGAACTCGTAATTATGTTTTTGAACTCATAATCAGGTTTTTTTAAAGCTACCGAATCGACTGAAATATTTGTTCGTTTTAATAGGAAGAACACAGCAGTATTATTTTCATTGATTCTACTTTGAGCAAGATTAGGCGTGTAATTCGTCGGAGAGATGGAAAAATAAATCATAAGCAGTAGGATTAAATCTTGTATTTAATATCTGGCATTAAGACTGCTGGATAATCTTCAAGATGTCCGGGTCTATTTTTCAGCAGATTAGACGTTTTTAGATGATGGTCTGAGATGCTTTGAGGTCATGGGAGATGTTTAAGAAGCAATTATGATGGCATTGGATTTTAATTCAATTTGATCCTCTGCAATAGGAATATATATAAGGGGAAAAAAATAGAATTACAAGGGCCCTGGCAGTTAATGTATCATCATCTGTGGGGGTTAGAGTATCTGCGCCGAAGTTATTAGAGTATTTCACTTCATTGCATGACCTCCTGTTCCTTGGTAGTTCATGAATCCTATTCATTACGTGCTCCTTCTGTGCCCCACGCCTTTTTAATATTACTCCATTTATATTCTCCATTTATATTCCGAAAACGGGCTCCTGGGAGGGAAGGGAGATCAGCACTGCGAAGCCGAACAGCCCCCCCTCCATAACCCAATCACAATATTTAAAGGCCAGCAAAGAGCTTTTTAATGCACGTCGTAGATAACCATTTAAAGTGGATTGTCGTGGTTTAATATGACCTTAACAGAGTCGCAGTCACATGTGAAGAATGGATAATCTAATCTGAGAGTCGAGAGGAGCCAGGAGAGGAATACAAGGGGGAAAGCAGGAATATGAGGGAACCAGGCGTAGATGACAGGTAGCAATGGGAATCAAAGGCCTCCAAATGAAACAGGACAGCCAATGAATAAAGATACAGGTTGTATTTATTTTTTTCCCTCCTCGCTCGCTCCTTTCACTCTATATGAGGCTGATATCATGAAACAAGACAAGGCTGATACAGATGAAATATCTGCATAACGCTGCACGGGGGAGAGCGAAAGAGAAATGCTTTGAGAATGATGAATGTCTCGTAGCAGCTGGATGCTTCAGGCTGGATAAATAAATACACATTAACTTCATTCTTTTGTATGATAAATGCAATTACTTCTCTCTCTGTTACATAACATTTTTATGATTCCATTGCACTCATATACATAGGTGATGAAAGGTGATTTAAAATAGATCTCCCTGTTGCTCTCCTGAAGTGCTATAGCATCTGGGCTCAACCGAAACCACAAAAAGCAGCTCTAGAACTACGTTTTTACCCGTTTCAGTAGCCTCCTAACATATCACTGTGTTTTTCTGTCATGGCCTGACCAATCTGCACATTTTTGTCTAAAACATTTTTGCACATCCACGTCCTTTTCAAATGTAGAGCATGATGTTTGAGCGCAGTGGTTTCCTCCTTCAGTGAGAGTTCTAGACATTTTTTCACCTGTTTTGTCATTGTCATGCACAGTGTGCTTTAGGTGTAATCTTTGTAGGACATTCTCTCCGGAAATAAGAACATCAAAAATGATGATGAACCCCAGGAAAAAATGTACTGTGAGAGTTCATAGTAAAACTGTACACTGACTGACAGTGTTATTGTGAACAGTTCACAGTTTTACTATGGATTTTTGATGGTAATTTGGCCACTTTATGGTTCCACTGTCAAATTTCATAGTGTAATTGTAAACTTGGCTGATTATGAACGGACCATAAATTATTTCACAGTTCTATTCTAGATGGTAATTTGGTCACTTCATGGTTCTACTGTCAAATTTCACAGTACATTTTTCCTTGGACTAATCAGCCAGTGCTCACAGCTGTACCTTTGCAAGATGTGGCCGGTAATAAGGTATATCTGGATGTTTGATTAAAAAAATACTCCTCTCCGGTTTATTTGCTAACAAAGTGCCCCGTGTATATCTTTGACTTTATTGTTATCAAAAGAGTAGATTTATAGATTTTGAGTAGAGTTTCTTTAGTTCTTCATGCAACATATACACGAGACGAAAAAGTTTTTAAGTTTGCTAAAAGTTAATCGAAACCCTGAGTTTGCTTGTGCTCCCGCTGCTTTGTTCGCATCGACGGGTGCTCCACTCCAAGTGGAGACACCTGCTAATACACTGGTTTGCAGCGTGCTCACACTTCAGAGTAAAGCCCACACAAGGCAGGGTTTTCAGCTCTCTGTTCACATAAGCATACCCTTTGTTATTTCTTTTCAAATGGCTCAGCCTATTAGGTTCAATACCATTTACCTTCACTAGTTTACTTAGTATTTGTCATTTATTACAGCTTACTAAGTAATAAAATATTCCACACATTACAGTGGTAATTCGGATAAGGAGGTTTGATAGTAATGAGATGTTCCAAACCAACTAGTGGTTCTGTTACTGAGGATCTTTCATCATGATTCAGTTGAACGTAAATCATATTTCAGCGCTAGCTCAAACACCACTTCCAGATCTATATCCATTGAAACTGCTTCCAAAACCAAATCCATCGTTCAGTTTTCCAACCTGGCCGAGCATCTTCAGAGAATGAACTAGTGAAAGAAACTCGATTAGAATAGAAAGCTTTACACACATGCACACTTAGGGGTGGCATACTTAGTGACATACTCACAAAAATGAACCCCATATAATTTATAGGTTGCAGATATAAAATGTTCATTTGACAGTATAGTCCGTCGTATTGATTGGATATGTTTCACTCGGAGTGGAATTACAGCCGTTATAAAAGGACTTGGATATGTCGACAGATATGAAGCGCTGTAATGGTGCGTCGGAAAAGAAAGAGGTCGAAAACAGTCATCACGAATTGCTCACATTGATAAGCCAGTGTTGACCTTTTTGCCATTTTCATCAGTAAAATCAGTAAACAGAACTGTTATGGAGTTCTAATCAGTGTAACCATAATTCTCTTCACTTAGCCGGTTTACAAGTTACATGTCTGCATGTGATGTGTACGTGTCATAATGACGTATAACGAGATTATGTCATAATATATGGTTATTAAACTAACCCATTAAGAGCCTGTGCATGTAAATAAGCTCATTAATAAGCTGAAACACCTCTGATGACTATTTAATGAAACAAATTAAATTTTAACTTGAACTTAAAAATCAAACAGCTTTATTTCAATTGGGGGGGAGAGGGGGGAGGGGGTCCGGCGCCTATCCCTGGCAAACACTGGGATATCTGTAAGTGCCCCCTAAACAGCAAAGAGTAAGGCACTGTGGCACACCCCTAGGGGTTTCGTAGAGGCATTGCAAGAGGGGCACAGCAAGGGAAATGTACTGCACTGTAAAATTGTACAATGCATATCAAATATGACTTGTAATGTAAATGTGATTTGTCACTTTATTTTATTTTGTCCCATAAGAAGCTTTGCAATTTGTATGAACATTAGCAATCAATGCTTAAAATAAAGCAACACCGAGTCCATCACAGGACACACACACTCACTCATGCTGGGACACTGTAGCGACTGTAGTTGACCTAACGACCCAACAGTAGCAAAATAAATCCCTAAAGTTATGAGAAAAAACCTTGGCCTTGACTTAATATAAGTAATCAAATTAATATCAAAAATAAATAATAAATAAATCGAAGCTAAATAAATATTAACACAGATAATTTGCCGTATTGTACCACTGTAATATTGAGCTGGGATTGCATTTGATATTAATATTAATATTTTATATTTCATTTCTGCGTAAACTTTTAAGCATATTTGAGAAAATGGGAAATGCTTTTGCACCTTCCAGATGAGTCTTTTGTAAGGTCGTTGAAACTATTTGACTTTGTAGTCATTCGTTGAAATGTGCAAAAGTATTTTACGTTGCAGTTTGATCCCTGCAAAGGCAGTTTAAGTTTTTCATTTACAAAATCAGCCAGACAACTCACCGTTTTGTTCTGAACTTGCCTGTATTGGTTGGAGATGCGTTTCTAACTGTGGGAATTAATTTGTTCATTCCCTCGTTTGAATGTAAACATTCCAACGTTCTGGAAGACTCGAAGTGCTGCAGGAACAAGAAGAGATGCAAGAGAAAGCATGCATGTTGAAGCACTCCTGTGTATGAGCTCCATTTGGGTGAGCGCAGATGAACTAATAAATAAATTGGGCCCCGAGCGATCTGTTTCATAATTAGCGCGTGAGACGTATCGAGCATGAGCTGCTTTAATAAATTCCTGTGTTTCACGTGTGTGCTTGTTCTATCCACTGAACACTGATTCTGGTGTGTTTGGTAGGTAAGCATGTGCCTGTCCCGATCTCTCATAATATTAGCGCGGATCAATGCACTGCTTTTTTAATTATTGCTCATGCTACAAAGCGGGGGAAGGCTCATTTAAGAGGGGATCGATGCTGCAGAGCGATTGGCGGTCGACGCGGCCGTACATCAGGCACCTTGATGTGAAAATCGTTGGGTCCTGCGCAGGCCGCGGCTCGCTCTGATCAGGCCGCTCAGGGCCCCCAGCTGGCTCCGGGGCCTGGCTAATGGCTGAACCCTATGTGAACCAGCATCCTCGTTCGTTTGCTCCCTCCGAAAAACAAATCATAGCTGCGTCGATCAAAAACAAAAAGTGAAAGAGAAAATCCAGCTCGCCCTTGTCCTCTCTCTCTTCGTCACCGCATTGATTACTTGCTATTTTTCTTCCTTTATTTGTTCCCTTCATCCTCCTCTCATCCCAGGGTAGAGGAAAGCACGGCACTCCTGCGTACACCCCTATTACCACTTCTATCTATCCTCAGACCTGCTACCTGCCTCCGCGCACTTTAAGAGGTTAATAACTTGTGCCTCTGGACATTATTTAAGTCCAGGTCTGAGGATGCTGCTGCTTCGCCTGCACCTTTGGCCTCGAAAACTCCACCTCAGCTTCATCCATGCTTTCTTTTCCCTCTTCTCATTGTCCTTTATCACAGGTTCGGCTCTAAACGGATACAAATGATGCCAATCTCAGGAATGTGTAAACGGCAGCGTTTTGTCAGCAATCGCCGTTATTTGTCACCGTTCCTGCGTCCTACTTTGCAAAATGAGATCCATTTCGAGAGACACTCAAGCTAAAAGGCCAAATAATTGTTTCGCAACTTTTTTTGCAGATCAGCTCCACTTCACCCGGTTGATGATTTATATCAGGGCGATGAGGATATCAATCCCAATAAGCACAGGACCAAAGTCCAATCAGGTTCCTCAAAGCCACACTGCACATGCAATGTTCCAAAAAGGAGCACTGTGATTAAGTTTCAAAACTCTTTTACCCCTATTATTTTTAAAATGTAATGTTTACTCACCATTTCTGTATATTGTTTCTATTTCCTTTAAACTGACCCTCATTAAAAATTCATATATTGTTTCATTTTCTACGCCTGGTTTATGAAAGGCCAAAAACCTTGTATTTACTCTTATTATATTCTTCTTTTCCAGATCCCATTCGTGCTGTTTGTTTAACCACCCGCAACTTTCCAAATCATCCTTTTCACGCTCATCTTGGAGGAAGCCACATTCCCTAATCGAGAGCCCATTGACTTCCTGCACTGAGAATATCTCAGGTACCGTTGGAGGACGTACTACCGGGTCCTTTTCTCATCGCAACTGCTCTCTTTAAGCTCTCAATAGCACAAATTGGAAAAACAAGGATCAGACAGAAACATTATCAACATCATTTGATCATTTGTTTAAGTTACATTTTCACTTCAATTTCTTGAATGTTTTGCTGGGACAAAACCTCAGCTTTGTTAGGACAGAGCCACCGCATTCTTGATCAAACGGCTGCTATTAAACAGAAGGAGGCAGACTTTGCTTATTCTCACTCTCTTGAAATTCCACGATAGCAGAATTTAACAATCGCTTGCAAACCGGTAAAAAATCACCTCACTTACTCTTTCCACTGGTTTCCACATTTCTCATGACACCTACATCCCTTGTTTAGGAGGGCAGGCATTCACCCATATAAGTATTTATGTGTACAGATATGGACCTGTAACTTCTTCAATACACTCTGTTAAAAAGGGTGTGGACTGAAATGAACATTTACTGGACACTAGTAGTTTAGACACTTAGCACATAGTGTTTCATTTAAAACAATAATGCTGATTAAAATGCAATATATAGATAAAATGAAAAAGAAAGTAGAATGATACCATGTTTTTTCTGTCTTTCCAGACTTCCTTTCCAGCAGGTTCATAGGTTTATATATATATATATATATATATATATATCTTGACCACATCTGTTACTACATCAGCTGCTGTAACAAATACAAAAACATTTAGAAACATTCTAAGGTTCAAAACTGGACATGAGGAAGGATCTCTGTCGTTGTTGTGTAGGTGCTAAGTGAAATGAAACCCACACCTCCAGAACTCGATTGGTTTTAGTGGGGTGCATTTGGGGTGTGAACGATGTCCTCGTTGTGTCATTCGCAAAGCACTCTCACACAGATAAATTCTCATCTCTCCTCAGGCACAAGAGCATCCCAGCGTTTGATGAATCCCTGGCCGTTCATTAGAAATCAAACTTTAGAAGTAGTTGCGAACGTGCACTCAGGAGTGCGATAGCAGGTCTCGTTAAAGGTAAGAATTTGATGGAATGTCGACTAACTTGGTTTAAGTGGCCAGTGTGCATATGTGTGTGCAAGTGGTGAGACCCCACAGAGTCCTTCAGATCAGACCCAGGAGCGCTTTACACTCGCTGTAATGCTCAGCATATGGCCTATGAGTGTCGACAGGCATGAAATTACATCAAGGGCGTTTTTGATAACTGTCGATACTCTCTCAAAGACGGTCTGCCTTATTGACGCCTCACTCAGTGGCACTGTGTGTGTGTGTGTGTGTGTGTGTGTGTGTGTGTGTGTGTTAAGCAGGGAGCTGGCGATTGTCTGGGGAGTCAAGGCGCCTCTCATGTCTAATCGCAACTCTGTGAGAGGAGCCGCTGAGAGTGGGATGGATATTGATATCAGTAAATTGATATTGATATGGATTTGAATTGGTATGGATCAGTGGCACAATAAAGAACTCCTCTAACGGGACTCACTTCATCAGCCAAGTTTCTGATGCTTTTGTGTTCCTGATGTGTGCATCTGTGATCTCTGTGTGTGAGTGTGTGTGTGTGCGGGTGTGTTAACCGTTTGTGGTACACACACACACACACACACACACACACACACACACACACACACTGTACTGTTCTCTGTTTAGACCTATTGCAGAAGTGTGTGTTTACTGAATTGTTATAAAGTTATAAAACACATTCTCATAAGGCTGTGTAGCTCTTTAAGGAAAAAACGATTTCTGTATTGTAAAATGAATTGCAGTTATTGCACAAATATGTTTTATTTGTGTCAGAAATAGTATATGTTGTACAAAATATTATCGCAGTAAAATGTTTTCAGCTTTTTATAAATACTGTATATTATTACACAATATCCACAGTCAAATGTGCATACTGAACAGACAGAAAGAAATTGATTATGTATGGTTATCATTAATTCCGTATTATCATTTAGAAATGAAAATACTGCTCGTAGGGTCAGAATAACCAATAATCCTAATCTTATATACAAATTAAATATATTTATAGATATATGCGTAAAAAAAATAGATAGTAAAAATGCTCACTTGGATCTTTGTAGAGAAATATTTATGTTTGATAAAAAGCTCATCAAGGAGAACTTATTGTCATGGACTGTTCTCCACAGTCATCTAACTTAACCCCTATCAAGTATTTAAGGGGGCACTTGAAGAGAGAGGAAGAAAAGCTTGCAGTAACATCACATGATGCTTATTGGCTTCTTGCAAAACCATGTTGGGATAACATATACATTATCCAATATACATTATCCAATATACATTATCCAAAGGGGAAATATACCACATAGAAATAAAATTTTATTTCATTTAAGGGTTTTTATTTCTTTCTTTCTTTTTTTGAAATTGTTGTGCCAACGATGATTTACATGTCAATTACAGAAAATGAGCAGATGAAATATATGGCAATGTTTTCACTAACAACGCAGGTTTTTGTTAAATATTTTAATATTACTTTAATATTTCTCATTTGCCCTGCATTCATATATTATGCAGCTTTTATTATTTGTTTACTTGTTTACCTTTGCATCATTATCAACAGCTTTTCATGACAGGAAGAAGATTACACTGATACTCGTCAGACATACTCACACTGGGTCTTTGGTATGTGGCAGGTAACCCTAGTACCCCAAATAAAAACACACAGATAATGTTGTCTCATAGTAAGTACATAGTTTTGACCTAAGCATTCCTCATACATCCATTCATAGGTACATATAGAGATAACAATAGATAAGGAGAGGAAAATGCTTATGATTATTATATTATTATGAGCTCACCTCACTTTGCCTCTGCATTTATTGTACAAATGTAAAATGTAACGAGTGTAATATTTGCCATGTTCATATATCCAGTATAAATACAGTAAATAATATGAAGAAGAAGAGGATCTAATTTCTGTGAACAGTACATATAGGTTTACCACTATATATCTTAAAGATAGAGGAAGCCAAGAATTCAGAATCATCACAAGATGCTTGTTGGCTTATAATGAAATTGTATTACTATGAAATCCATCATCAGATTGAGGGCATGTTTTATATGCTTATAATAATTAGATTGTTTTATATAATAATAATAATAATAATAATAATATAGCAATTGCTCAGTAATCTTATATTTACCTGTTTAGCATCTTACATTTCTCACTATATTTGTATCACGCCAATGTCTGTATCTCTATATTTTGCTAAATGAACAGTAAGATAATGT